>CM050322.1:73917826-74027452 GCA_027475135.1 Bactrocera correcta | reverse complement strand
TTGGGGGGTTCTACAAGAGTATGCTCCGGTCTTGAATCCTTCTGTAAGCCTCCGCATCTTTTCGTAGAATTTTCGAGCATTACCCCTGTCGGCCAGCTTATCAAGCTCTTCGTACTCACGCATTTCGGCCTCTTTCCTTTTCTGTCCACAAATGCGTCTCGCTTCCCTCTTCAAATTTATTCTATACATCTTTTAAATGATCTCAGACTCAACGGAATCCAAAACAACTCAGTTGCTAAAAATCCCAAAAATGATTTCGGACGAAAAAAAGTCCGAGTATACCGGCAGAAGCTACTCGAAGCAAAGGGCTACAAAACTAAAGAGGGGTAAAGACATTTCTTATACAAAGTTCATTGCTGAGAGTGACAGTTTGATATGATACTGCACTCGATTTTCATCTTCACCGATTCAAGACAATTCTGAATCGGTCTTAGAAATCAAAAAAGATAATTTAGACAATTTCTGGACACGCCTCCAAGCGGCATATGACGCAATCGTAGAATCTGACGACTCAGATCTCCCGGAAAATTTTAAATCCTCGGCATACACCAAGTATGAACACTGCTTAGACCAGTTCGAAGATACAAAGGCAATGATTTCTGATCCACTAAAGCTATTAAGAGCAATTGCACCTACTCCACAACCGAGAGTAGAGCTGCCACAAAGACAAGCCCAAGAGGCAAGTTCAGGCATTCACCTCAAAGTGCCAATATGCGAAACAGATATATTTCATGGTGGTCATGAACAGTGGCCGTCCTTCCGGGACATGTTTACAGCTGTGTACATAAACCATCCTAAATTATCACAAGCGCAGAAATTGTATCACCTCAGATACAAAACCAAAGGTCAGGCAGGCGTAATAGTGAATCAGTTCGCTCTCAATGACGAAAATTTTAATTTCGCTTGGGAAGCTCTAAAAGCACGTTATGAAAACGAAAGAATATTGGTCGACAAAGAGGTGACGATATTAATGAATTTACCAAAAATTCAGAAAGAAACAAGTGAATAGTTCATAAAGCTTCAATCCACTGTTTCAAATTGTTTGTCGGTTTTATCGACACAGAATATTCCCACAGATAATTGGGACCCCATTCTGGTAAATATATGCACAGCTGCATTACCAGAAAAATCGTTACTTTTGTGGGAGCAATCGCTCTCATCGCGAAGAAAGTGCAAACGTGGCAGCAAATGAAAGAATTTCTTACTACCCAATATGAAATTGCAGAAAGGGTAGATAAAAAACTAGTCAGAACGAAAAACGTTCAAAACAACCTCAATAGAAGCTTCAATAGACCCCAAGCAAGTAGCCACAATAATTTAAATAGAAGCTTTTTTAAAAATCAATCGTTCACGTCCGAACAATATAAGCAAACGTCATGCGAACTTTGTAGAGGAGGTCACAAACTAAAATGTTGGGAAAAATTCAAAAAAATGAATGTTAGCGATAGAAAAAATTTCGTAAGAACGAAAAAATTATGTACCAACTGTCTGTCACATGCGTATACGCTTAAAGATTGCAAAAGCAAATTTAAATCCATAAAAGACATCACTCAATGTTACATATAACAAATTTTTCCAGCTCACCCCCGAACAATGCGAACGTAAAACGAGCAACAGGATTAGCTGCCACAACAAATTCTGAAAACTGCCAAGAAGCACCATGCTGCTCAAAGATGTTAAAAACCCAATTGCTACATAGCGAAAATCACAGTAGGGTACTATTACCCACAGCAGTTGTCTCCATCGAGCACCGAGGAGAACTGTTTAAACTCAGAGTCTTAATAGACCAAGGATCACAACGATCATTTATAGCGTCTAGGGCACAAAACAGGCTACAGTTACCAACAAAACTGGCCAACTTTGAAATCACGGGAATGGGCGGAAGAGAGGTTCAAAACTCAAATAAAATCTGCCCCATTACCCTCTTTTCCTCCAAAGCGGATAAGCGCATACAAGCAGAAGCTATTGTCTTACCGCAATTAACCAACATGCTACCAAGCTATCATATAAATAGCAGGCATTGGCAAAAGGTTTCACACCTAAAGCTAGCAGACCCAAACTGCAACACCCCCGCTCAAATAGATCTACTATTAGGCAGCGATCTCATACCACAAATTATTCTCGAAGGTATTGCGAAAATTACCAAAACACTTCTGGCGCAAAATACCATTTTCGGATGGGTCCTAAGCGGACTAGTTGCGGAACCTGTTACAACATTAACAACTCAAGTTGAGGAAGTCTCAAATGAGTACCTCAATTCACAATTGAGAAAATTGTGGGAACTAGAAGAACTCCCCCCCATATCAGTCACAACCCCTGAAGATCAGTATTGTGAGGATTTTTACAAAGCCACAACTACTAGATCAGAAAATGGTCGGTACGTCGTACGACTACTACTTAAGCAACAATTTCCTAAAACACTCGTCTTAGGTCACTCTCGCACCTCTGCAATACAGCAGTTTCTAAGTATGAAAAGAAAACTACTTAAAAAAGGCGAACTCAAATCTGAATATGATGGTGTGTTAGAAGAATACCTCCATTTAGATCATATGGAGGAAGTAAACCCAGGGGAGAAAATCGTCAACGGCAAATGCTACTCCTTTTACTTGCCACATCATGCAGTAGTAAAGCCAGATAAAAAAACAACTAAAGTAAGAGTTGTTTTCAACGCCTCAAAATCCACTAGCTCGGGGAATTCCCTAAACGATATCCTGTTTACGGGACCCACGCTCCAACCTGATTTAATGCTGCTTATTCTAAACTGGCGTATATACAAATACGTATTCAATGGGGACGTTGAAAAAATGTATCGGCAAATAGGCGTACATACAGACGACCAAGATTTTCAACGTATTATGTTCCGAAGATCCCCCACCAGTCCTTTGCGCGACTTTAAATTAAAAACAGTTACCTTTGGCGTAAACTGTGCCCCATATTTAGAATTGGCAGAAAACACCAAGTCAGAATTTCCTCTGGCGACCCAGGTGTTAAAAACACAAACGTATGTAGACGATATTCTGTCTGGAAGTCACAGTCTTCCACAAGCATACGAATCATTATCACAAGTAATCCAATGGGTAAACTACTCCCCCGAACACAAAGTCGAATTACATGGCTTTTATGACGCCTCAGAAAAGGCATACTGCGCTACTATCTATGTGCGCACGCAAAGTGACACCACGACCACAAGCCACTTATTAGTAGCAAAAGCAAAGGTGGCACCTTCAAAAACTATAAGTCTCCCACGACTTGAGTTATGTGGCGCACTACTACTTTCAAAATTAGTAGCCATGGTGCAAATGCATTTAAACATGACAAAATGCAAACTCTATATGTGGTGCGATTCCGAAATTGTACTAGCCTGGTTGGAAAAACCACCACATGCATGGAAGGCGTATATTTCTAACCGAACGTCTCAAATATTTGACCTAGTGGGATCAGCCACTTGGCGTCACGTAGCCAGTGCTGACAATCCTGCCGATCTAGGTACAAGAGGAGCAAGCCACTGCACCTTGCCACTACCACCCTCTGGTGGAATGGCCCCCGATGGTTGATAGAATCTCCTGATTCTTGCCCACAATCCCCCATGCGCAACATTATTGCACCGGAAGGTCGAAAAATCGCCACCTTTCACACATTATTGGATGATGCCGACATCCTTGAACGATTTTCCTCGTTTCCAAAAGCGCTCAGAGTAATCGCTTACATGTTCAAATTCGTAGAACAACTCAAAAGCAAAGTTAAGGGATCCCATAATTTCCCATGCAACACAGTGACGCACCTAGAGTTACAAAAGGCAAAGGTCGCACTAATAACATATACACAAGCGCGCTATTTCAGCCGCGATATATCACTACTAAGAGAATCGAAGCCGATTGATAAAAAGAGCTCACTCTTAGTCCTAAACCCATTTCTGGACACGAAAGGTTTGCTTCGTGCCAATGGTCGGCTTGCTAATTCGAGCTTAACATACAACGAACGCCATCCCATAATAATCCCAGAGAGGTCACCATTTGCCACACTGTTCCTCCACTACATCCACATCTTAATGATGTACGCCGAACATCGCCTCATGTAACAGATGGTACGCCAGGAGTATTACATCCCCCGTCTTAAGCCGTAAATCAAGAAGTGCATCTTCACGTGCAAGATTTGCACTATGCACACGCAGAAGATGCGTACGCAGATTATGGCAGCACTTCCACCTGAACGCTGCAATTTCGCTCTGCCTTTCACCACAGCAGGTGTTGATTTTGCTGGGCCTTTCCAGGTAAAGGCGTCCATGTTAAGGTCTGCCACTCTCATGAAAGGCTATGTGGCTGTCTTTGTATGTTTCACGACAAAGGCAGTACACCTTGAGCTGTGTAGTAATCTGACGACGGAGGCTTTTCTCGCGGCATTTGCTCGCTTCGTCGCTCGACGTGGCTACCCTTCAAAAATCATGAGCGATAATGGCAAAACTTTTATTGGAGCTCAACGAGCCACAGAAAGCAATTTGTGGATTTTTTAAAACAATTGTCACCCGACATCGTACAAAAGTACGC
Organism: Bactrocera correcta; assembly: GCA_027475135.1. Taxonomy (NCBI): domain Eukaryota; kingdom Metazoa; phylum Arthropoda; class Insecta; order Diptera; family Tephritidae; genus Bactrocera; species Bactrocera correcta. The sequence continues at coordinate 74,022,908 of CM050322.1, read as the reverse complement.
CCCTCAAGGTATCAATTGGCAATTCATACCCCCAAGAGCTCCTCATATGGGCGGTTTATGGGAATCAGCTGTGAAAAGCTTCAAATCCCATTTCAAACGGGTAGCTGGAAATTATAAATTCAATTACGAAGAGTTCACGACGTTATTAAATCGAATTGAAGCCGTTCTCAATTCACGGCCACTCACAGTACTATCGCAAGACTCCTCAGATTTCACCGCCTTAACTCCAGGGCATTTTCTAAAAGGAGCACCTATCCTGGCGATTCCTGAGCCAGGCGTGGAGTCGCTATCTCTATTAAATCGATGGGAACGAATTAAAATTCTCCATCATGATTTCAGCCGCCGATGGAAGGACGAATACATAAAGGATCTCCACAAAAGATATCGTTGGAAGACTCCTGAACAAGCACCTAAACTGCGTCCTCATTCACGATGATTGTCTACCCACTACCGAGTAGAGGCTTGGCCGCATAGAAAAGCTTCATTATGGCTCCGACGGTCACATCCGGGTCGTGGAACTCCGTACGCAAAACGGAACATTAACCAGACCGCTCGTGAAGATGTGCTTTTTACCGACTACCGAAGACCGCGAATCCGAAAAAACCAAACCGATAATATCGCGACATAATAAAATCACAAAATTTAACAGTAATACGAGAAATACGCCAATATCGACCGTCAAAAATAACAAACCGTTCGAATTAAGACGCCGTATATAATAACCAAGAATCTTAGCCGAAAAATTGTCGATCAATATGACGACACGTTCATGCCACATATCGTGGCACGTTCACCATGTTTGCTTATCTGATAGAAATTTATAATCAATAATCTTCTCTATACAAATTACCATGGATATAGATACGCCAGCCGCAAATACGTCAACCGCTCGCGCGGCTACGAATGTGCCACGCAACGGGCCTACCCCAGCGCCCCGGACGATAGTTGCAACAGCATCGGCCGCTGCACCGGCAATCGCGCCTGCAGCGGTCCTACCCTCCGCACCTCGTGGTGGCACGCGACCACCACCAAACCCATCACAGACTTCGGAGACCCGTCGGATAAGGTGTCCCATCTGTCGACGCCCTCATCGTCTCCACCATTGTGGAATATTTAGAGGTATGCGGCCTTTGCAACGGCAGCAAGTTGCTCAGGCCCACGGGCATTGCATCAACTGCCTGTCGCACACTCATGCAACTACCGAGTGTGAGTCACGTAGGTTGTGCCAAATGTGCCACCGGCCGCACCACACGCTGCTACACCGCAGCTCGTCACGCGAGGTGAATCGGCCACCCATCCATCGCGGCCGCATACCCCGATTCCAACCCTCAGCTCGTGCCGCACCCCAGCGGAGCGGAACATCACTGCGGCGTCGACAGCCTGGGTCACCATCTCGTCGAGCTACGGGTCTGAGCAGCGTAGTGGCAACGCTGCAACAGCTGCAGCGCCTTTTAGGCTAACCAGTCGTTTGGGGGGGCCGGGATGGCTAAATGAGTACCCCTATTAATATAATACATCTACACCCCACACATACACACCATACTCAACACATCATCTTTTCATCGCACACACACCAACTCCACACGTCATCATTTCATCCCACACACACCAACTCATCACATTCCACATCACACGCACACAATATCAGCATCACGAATTCAACACACATGAGGACACCGCACAAAAAAGAACAAAAGGGACCGACGGACCAGGCACCACTCTCTTTCTATTACGATCCGCGCGCATATACGGTTCTCCAGTCAGCTACAAAGCATTTTTTCCCGCTGTTCCAATTGTCGCCAAAGTAAAGGTGAGTTGCCGCGAGTGTTCATTAAAATACCTTTTCTACAGAGTAAGAAGCACTAGCTGCCAGGGCTTACCGCTTACTGCTCTAATAAAACTATATTGTCTTAGAATATTAATATATTAGCCAGTAAAAGATAAATATGAGATCAACATTACTGTCAGTACAATTATTAAAATAATAGATGTTAGTAAAGGATGTTATTTGGATGTAAGATAACTTAGAATTAGAGAATTAGATTGACTTTCTAAGGCCAGTTTTGGACAAAAATTCGGCTACCTTGTGGATGTTTTCCTCGGAAATAAACCTTGAGCGTATTTGAAACGGGTTGGTCATCAAATAGTGCGTTTCTAGTTGCACTAAACTTAGTGCATTCATCGAGAAGATGTTTAACTGTAAGCGATGGATAAGTGCAGAATTCGCAGCGTGGCCTATTTGAACCGTTTACTAGATATGAGTGCGTGGCCATAGTATGCCCAATCCGAAGTCGAGGAAAAGCGATAATGTCGTTTGTTCGGCAGGTGGACGGAATATACGGCTGCATGCTAGTTGTATTGAAGTTCGAGTAATAGTTTTGCACACTGTTCGAAGAATATGTTTTCTGTTCTTTCGGGAAGTTATTGACGAGTAGAAAGACATCCATCCTCACCATATAATTGAAGGTAAATAATGGCTCCATTGTTACGGATTTTGCTTTCAGATCCGCTAATTCGTTCCAAATAATTCCAGCGTGACCAGGAATCCACATAATTTTGATTTCTTGGCCTTTTTGTATAAGTTTGGTGCATATTTCAGAAATTAGGGGTGCCTTGTTAGTAATATTCATGATACTAGCAATAGTTGACATACTATCTGTGCAGATTATCGTCTTGTACTTAGATTCTGAGGCTGCTAGTATTGCGTTGTATATAACACTGACTAGCCTCTGCCGTATTCACTGATCCATAATTTGGTAGGTGCCCTGCTATTACCATCGGCTTGCGAATGACGTGTGGTCTTTCGACTTTGACCCATCGGTGTAGTACATTTTCCATTCGTGCCGAAAAGGAGCTCTGTATTCTTCAAAAAGGCGCTGGAATACTGTTGGGCTTGTGGTTGACTTGGTGTGGTTCGTTAAACCGAGAAGAAGAGATGAGTAGGTTAAGTCTCAAGGTAGTGAACTGACGGAGGCAGAAAAGATTTAAGATTTTAGCGTGTTCCAGCACTTTTTGCAATGTTAGCGTGCGTCTTGGTGTTTTATTAGCGGCCCATATCGTTGTGATAGTGTCATACATAATACTATTTCTGCAGAGAAAGATCTTTGGGATAACCCTCATAGTGGTATATTCAATTCTTTCTTGTAAGGTAGGCATTCCAGATTCGGCTAAGATGCATTGAATCGGGGATGTTGGAAAGGCACGTATACTCCTTCGAACGACTGCATGATATGTTGAAGAGATCAGTTTTATATTACTCTTTGCACTATTTCCGTATATTAGTAAGCCATAGTCAATCTTCGACAATATTATAGCCTTAGTAACATTAACTAAAGTGTTTGGATGAATAAGGCAGTGTTTAGAAGATAGATATTTAATAATATTTAACCTGACAGCTAGGCTTTTTTTTTTAAAAAAAGTTGAACGTTTGTCGAAAGTAATTCCAAGGAAATATAAGCTAGAAACATTTGATATAATAATATTATTATTAACTAAGTTTAAATCCGTACATTTATGTTTGCGGCAAATATGAAAATATTTACACTTATTAAGCGACAGAGTCGCTCCAGAACAATTTGACCAGATAGAGATATCGGTTAGTATTTTTAGAAATTTATTTTTAATAGTGTTTAGATTACTTATTTTTGAATAGATTAAAACGTCATCTGCATGTGGGGAATGTTCTTATGACTGCTAATTATGTGGCTTACTCATTAAAGGCGATAGCAAATAGCATTACGGAAAGGGGTGATCCTTGTGGGATTTCATTTTGTTGGTTATGTAAACTGGAAAAAACATTATTTACTTTTACTTTGAATTTACGGTTAGTGTGAAAAGACTTGATAAAATTATATATTTTATTACCATTTTTATATATTTGATTCCATTTTTCTAATTGTCGTAGAACTGTGTGAGCTCCGACACGATCAAAAGCCTTTTCAAAATCTAGACTAAGCGTAGAAATATGATTGCGGTAAGACAAACCATATGTGACAAAACTTTCGAAAAGAAGGAGCGCGTCGGAAGTGCCCCTTCTTGAAAGCGAACTGATGTGGACTTACTAAACTGTTGGAAGTATACCACATAATTCGTTTTGAAACGATTTTTTCTATTAACTTACTTATGCAACATATAAGTGAAATAGGTCTATAATTTACAACTTCTGAGAACGAGTTAGTAGACTTTGCTATGGGAACAATTGTAGCAATTTTCCAGTTTTGTGAATAAATTCCGCTTGTTAAAATTTGATTGTACAGATTGATTAATCGTAATTTAAGCGGTAGAGGTCAATTTTTTATCATTTCGTATGAAATTCTTTCTGCGTCAGGAGTTTTCCCTGACAGAGAAGATATTGTGCTTTCGAATTCTAGATAAGTGAGCTCTGATTGTATTATTTTAGCTGGTGAGTTAAGCTGGTTGTAGCTGCGACCCAGAGTTTCATATTTTATATCTAAAAAAGCGGAACTAAAGTTCCCGTCGCTAGAATACGTAGACCAAGTGGAGGCAAACTGTTTAGCTATCAGCTATCGCCTTGGGATCAAATATTGGGCCAGTTGGGCTATTAACAAAATTTATATTGACTTGGGAAGGTGAGCCAGTTAGCATTTTAATGTCCGACCAAATCTTTTTAGGATTAGAACTGGGATTTATTTCTGTGGTAAGTTTTTCGAAGCACAATCGTTTTGCTTCTTTAGCTTTTTTACGAAAAATAGCATTTGCTTTCTTGTATAAAATCTGGTTTGGCTTCTGTTCTGGAACGCTTGTATTTTCTCCAGTTGTGCTGTTTTAAATTTCTTAAGCCCTCCAACTCTTTTGACCAGTATGGAACTACTTTTTTATGAGGTTTAAAAACAGTTTGAGGGATTGAAACGTGCAGACCTTAATATTTTGGTGATATTAGCTGGCTCTTTATTGACATTTTTACATAGATACTGGGATTTGATCGCAGAACAGAATTGCCTTTTGCGTGACTGGTCTGCTTTACTTGTCAAGAATTTTGGTTTAGGAAAGACCTTTGCAAAGGATGACGTTGCAATTTCAGTTACTAATGGGTAGTGGTCACTACCACATAAACTATCAAGAGTTCGGCTATTCACTTTTGGAGCTATATTGGTAGAGCAAATAGATAGGTCGACGTGCGTAAAATAATTATGAGTTGAAAAATGAGTCGGGACACCATCGTTCAATACGGTAAGATTCTCTTTAAAAACTTATTTTTCCAGAATTAATTCTCTTTGGTTCGGAGGGAACCCCATAATGGGGACCAATAATTCATATATCCAACCAGGATTACGGGCTTGGGTACTGAGGAGAGAATTTGCCGAAGCTCAGCAAGCGTGAAATTTCGTTGTGGGGGAATATACAAGCCAATAATCGTAAATTTGAATTCTATGGATATTTGAATGGCTAAAGAAGCTATATTTGAATGAATTTCGAGACATTTATGTGGAATGTCTTTTCTTACTAAAACAGCAATACCTTGTTTGTTTGTTAAATTCTGAGGTAAATTTAAGAAATATCTAACATACCTATTTGGTACAAAAGCGTCTTTATTTACAGCAAGATGATTTTCTTGTAAGGCAATGAAGTGTGGGGAGATTTCTTTAATGAGAATTTCAAGTTCAGTGTAGTTGTTGTAGAAGCCTTTTATGTTCCATTGAAGTATATTGCTCTATTTGCTCTAGGACAAAGAGGAATGTGTTAAATTTCTTCGTCGTCGAAAGTTGGCATAATCGTATCAAGGTCTGGGTGACTGTATTGTTGAGTAATTGATGGGTTGGTTTGTGAGTTGTTGCTAAAAGCATGTGAAGTGTGGTGAGATTGTAGTTCGCTGATAAATGAATGAGCAGAGTCAGTTGCTCGAGGTGTGGAATTAATAGCAAAGCTGTTAGGACTGCTGTGTGAGGAAGAATTGAGAGAAGAAAAAGGGAGAGATTGAGAGTTTATTGTGTTACTTTTTTCTGGAACATAATTTAGTTGTAGAGCGAAAGAAGAGGTTGATGAAGTGTTTAAGTCGTTGTTGGCGTTTAGAGTAAGATATGTTTGAGCAGTGTTGTTGCTCTTTACAGTGTCAGTGTAAGAGACTTAAGAAGAAGTTTTATTGGATACGGAATGTGCTGTAAGAATTTTTGAGTTGCTGTGTTTCTTTGATTCGTTTTATTTTACTTTTTCTGCAAAAGTAGTGTTTGGAAGGCTGGACACTTGTGCTGTATGTAATTTTATAGCCTCACGCGTCGTACATTTGTTCTCAGTTTTAATTTTTAGAATTTCTTTTGTTTGGATGTACTTTGGACAAGTATTTGAATATGATGGGTGCTCACCAGCGCAATTAGCACAACATTGTACTGAGCCGTGAGGAGGCAAATTACAAGTTTCACACGCAGGTTTATTGTTACACCTTTTAATGGTATGCCCTAAGAGTTGACATGATTTACATCTCACTGGATTTGGAAAATATGGTCTTACACGGGCTGAGCGCCTCGAAACCTCCACTTTACTTGGTAATTCATATAAGTACATCGAAATTAAGAAGGGTAACTCCGGTGTGAATTAAGGTATTATCCACCTTTTTTTGAATTTATACACTCCTAATACACCTTGCTCTTTCATGTTTTCAATAATTTCTTCTTCAGGGACATTATTGTGACATGGTGCAAATATTGTACCTTTGGAAAATTTAAGGTTGTCTTGATAGGTTACTATCACTTCACAAATTCCACTCAAACGCTTTGTATTTAAAAACTTTTGTGCAACTGTTGGATGTTTTACTAGCAACAACAAATTACCATCCCGTAGCTCAGAGATGGAAATTATTTCTTTGCTTAAAGCTTCCAATGCTGTATGTACCACAAGACACGAGAATTTCGATATTGGTTTCTTTGAATCACTTGCTGAAATAGTAAGGAATTTTGGATTGTTCTGTTTTGTTTTAGGTAGTTCGGAAAAAACTAGGGGTTTATATATTGTTTTTTTACGTTTGGCTTGGGGACAATCCGCTAATAAAACGAACCTATTGTCCCCCAAATTTGGTGGCCCGGGGGCCATTGGAGATAATTAAAGCACAGACACTTGTAGTGAAGTTAACACGTGTGTTGTTATAACTTAGAAATTACGTGCACAAGAATAATGCTTAGCGGAAAGCAGAAAATTGATGAGCATCACAGAGAAAGAATAGCCTGAAAATACATCCACTCACGATGAGTATCAGTCGGAGACTGTGAATAGTCTTCTAGAAATGTATAAGTTGCATGCAAATAACATTTCCTCGCTGGTATTAAATAATGTGAAAGGGAATAATATTTGTGTTTTGAGTGACTTTAATCTAAGCAATATCGTCTGATCTGTTTGTTCCCATAGTCCTGCTCTTATATCCTCCAATTTTTCGTCTTTTCAGGAGTTATTTCTCATTGATAGCTTGCTTAGTCTAAATCTGATTCAAATGAACTTACATTCAAATAGTCTCGATCTCGGTGGTTCCCATAGTCCTGCTCTCATCTCCCCCAATTTTTCGTCTTTTCAGGAGTTATTTCTCATTGATAGCTTGCTTAGTCTAAATCTGATTCAAATGAACTCATATTCAAATACTCGTAGTCTCGATCGATTTCTTGACTTATTCTTTCTCTGTGATAATTTAAAATTTATGTTTCTTGATGAATTCTCTTCAATTACTTCAGCCACCATTCATCACTCTCTGCCAGCGTTTGAGAAGGATACTTATCTTTTCGCTCCTGTTAAACCTACTGATGGGCTTGGTCTTAATTTTGCATTTTGTGATTTTGAACGACCTCAAACGTTTAAAATATCTTAGAAATAAATACTTACAACGGAAAATTTTCTTCAACTAAATCTCATTTGTCCTTTGTTCAATATCAGCACTACACAAAACTGTTTAATGATTTGGATAGTTTTCTCTATGAAAGGTTTATTAACAGTACGGAGTCTAACATTAAGTCGGATTAATAAGTTCTTTTGGAACTTGGTAAAATTTAGAAGAGCGTGTTCTTTTGAAAGTTTTGTAAAATCTAGAAGAGCGTGTTCGGTTGTTTTTGTTGTTTTTTTAACGGTTATCTAATACCCGTTAGGATGGTGAGGGTTATTTGCCTTGTCGTCGACGTCATCTAACCGGAGGCCCAAGAAACGTGCTGTTTCGACGGGGTCAGACCAAAGGTAGTAGGGTGTTAGATAAGTGGGGTTTGTAGGGCATGCAAAGAGGTGGTCAGTATCATGCGGAGACTCGTTGCATGCAGGACATACATTGGGTATATTCCCACGACAGCCGGTTATACGCACCGGAATTGACTCGGATTTCATCCGACCAAGGGCTGTTTTTTTCGACGATCTAACCCCGTTTGGATCGGTGAGTACTAATTTGTGAGCGTGTTCGGTCATTCCTTCTGCCTTTCGTTGGGGTGATAATTCTGCATACACTCCTGCCGAAATTTTCAACATGTTTCCTGAATTTTTCAAATCGAATTATGTACGCGATGATCCTGGTACTAGTTCCACTTTTTCAGCTAATAATTCCCCATCCATAAATTTTTGCACACTGTGTTTTTCACGGGATGATATTGCCGTTATAGTAAGTCTTCTCCCAAATTGGATCTGGATGGGTTTCCGCCTGTACTTATAAAAACTTGTACTGCCTTAGTATATCCTCTCATGCTCATCTTCAATTGACATGCATTACCCCTATTCTTGAAGGTGGTAGAAAGGAGGTAGTCTCCAATTACAGACCTATTTCTAAACTTCCAACTATTTCGAACATTTTTGAGTGCTCTGTTAAAAATAAATCATTTTCATAATTAACGTCAATCAGCATGGGTTTGTCTCAGGGCGCTCCACTGTGTCAAATTTAGCGGTTTTTAGCGATTCTTGCATGCCTGCATTCTCCGCTGGATTACAGGTAGATTGTGTCTACACAGATTTTTCTAAAGCCTTTTATAAAGTTTCACACAATATTCTAATTAAAAAATTAACATCCTTAGGGTTTCACACTTCTTGCAGTGGATTAAATCATGTGTGCACAATAGAAGATGTGTTGTCAGTGTCGATGGAGTGTCATCTGATTCATTCATTGCGTCTTCGGGTTGGGTCCACTTCTCTTCGTGCTGTCTATCAATGACATTTCCTGTTGCTTCTCTTTCGCTAACTTTTTGTTAAACGCAGATAACTTAAAAATGTTCGCAATAATCAAAAACTCACAAGATGTATTCAAACTTCAATGTGATATTGATACTTTTTATGATTGGTGCCTGAAATCGAATCTTTTTTGTAGATAAATATTCTCAGATCTTTTATGGTAGGGGACGTAGCATCTTACCTTCAAGTTACAATATATCTAATTGCCGCCTAATAAGCGTTACTGAAATCAAAGATCTTGGGGTAATCTTTGACAACAATTGTAATTTAACTATTTTAGAATTAAATTTGAATCCTAATTCTATCGATCTATCTATATTTTTTACTGCAGCAAAATCTAATAAGTTTTTTTTCTATCACTGGCTCGGCTTACCAGGAGATATTATATCCAGCTTATTATACTTATTCCTAATAGCCCCAGTACGTGTGTTTTGCATTGCAATGTCCATCTGCTGGAACCTAGTGTTCCAAAGAAGTCTTTCAATTCGCTATCTGTAATTTTAAAACGAGGTGGGCAGCAGTAATCTGCAGTGAATACTTGGCTTATGATTATACTCTTAAATTCATGAATCACCTCCATTGTTCACTCATACTTGCTCTCACTAAAAATATTATCTTCTCACAATCACATGGCTTGCTTGTGTAGTAATGAGTGTGAATATGTTTCCCAATTTCTTATCGCTCACACTTGGCTTGGCTTGCTTCTCTGTATACAATTGTTTGAGCTATTCGTTGCATACCATTAGATATGTTGAAAGGCTCATAGTTTGTCCATGAATATATTCATTAATAAGTAGCTCACTGGTTATTCATGAAGACATTAAAAAATTCCGTGCCTATTCAAAATATATTTTATACCTACGCGGAGGGGTTTTAAAAGGAATAAAACTAGTGAGTTCGTAAAAACTAAAAAACTGGAACTTCTTTATTTCTTATCCTTTTGTTCAATTATTTTCTTAAGCCTAGATGCAAGGCTTCGAAGTTCGAATAGCAATTACCCGCTTGAAGAAGAACAAAGCGGCGGAAGCCGATGGATTGCCGGCCGAGCTATTTAAACACTGAGGCGAAGAGCTGGTAAAGAGCATGCATTAGCTCCTTTGTAAAGTATGATCGGACGAAAGCATGCCCAACGATTGGAATTTAAGTGTGCTATGCCCAATCCATAAAAAGGGAGACCTCACAATCTGCGCCAACTACAGTGGGATAAGCCTCCTCAACATCGCATATAAGGTTCTATCGAGCGTATTGTGTGAAAGATTTAAGCCCACCGTCAACAAACTGATTGGACTTTATCAGTTTGGCTTTAGACCTGGCAAATCAACAACCGACCAGATATTCACTATGCGCCAAATCTTGGAAAAGACCCGTGAAAAGAGAACCGACACGCACCACCTATTCGTCGATTTTAAAGCTGCTTTAGACAGCACGAAAAGGAACTGCCTTTATGCCGCGATGTCTGAATTTGGTATCCCTGCAAAACTAATACGGCTGTGGAAATTGACGTTGAGCAGCACCAAAAGCTCCGTCAGTATCGGGAAGGACCTCTCCGAGCCATTCGATACCAAACGAGGTTTCATACAAGGCGACTCCTTATCGTGCGACTTCTTAAACCTGCTGCTGGAGAAAATAGTTCGATCTGCAGAACTTAATCGAGCAGGTACAATCTTTTATAAGAGTGTACAGCTGCTGGCGTATGCAGATGATATTGATATTGGTATGTATACAAGACAATACAGCTCTCCATTTTGCTTGTACACAATTTCGTTGTGGCTATACTAATACCTTGCACTTCAATGAAATTTTAATATTTTGTTCAAAGTGAAGTTTTTTATGCAAAATATAAGTAAATAGGTAAATATTTTTGTTTTAAATTATCAATTGTTATTACAAATGATATAAAAGATCTATTTTATGCATTTATTTGTAAAATAACGTCAAGTTTTTTAGAGCTTTGAATAATTTTACATTTAACATATTAGTGGAATCAACTCTACTGTGAACTCAATTGTCCTACTGTCGTTGGCAAATATAAGAATATATTGAAGTTAGCGAGAGCGACAACTGTCGGCCTGCAGTCGTGTAGTCGTGCAGTTGTCAAAATAACTGTATGTCGTTTGCAGTCTCTCGCGGTCATTGTGTTCAGCATATCATAAATATTGTGAGCTCATAACCAAACACTTGTGAATATATGCTTCATACAAGCTAAGCGGCTCACAAGCCAAAACTCTATCTCTCTCATAATTGTAAGTGAGCAGTAATCACAATTGTAATCATTCCGTGAATAATTTGCTTGCTTCTTACTCAATTTTAAGCAAGTGGCTCAAAGTTGTGTTTAACTCACTCACTGCAGATGACTGGTGGACAGTATATAGCCGTAAAGTTTAAGTCACAGCCCAGAATAGTTATATTCTTGTAGCTTGTAATTGTAGTGTATTTGATTTTAGAGCATAGTGGTTTAGACGATTTCTAATCAACACTGCTGTGCCACCATGCGCTTTTTCGTTCGGATGTTTTGTAGCATAGAGTCCAAGTCCCGGTATATTAAAATAATTTTTATTTATTAGATAAGCTTCTGATATAAGCGTTCTTCTTTTTTATTGGCGTAGATCCTGCTTACGCGATTATAGTCGAGTTGGATATTCCAAGCGAAACCAGGTCCTTTTCCTCCTGATCCTTCCAACGTAGTGGAGGTCTTCCAGAGCTGGAGTGTTTTCGTTCATTCGAACAACATAACTGAGACAGCGTAGCCGCTGTCTTTTAATTCGCTAAACTATGTCAATGTCATCGTACATCCCATACAGCTCATCGTTCCATCGAATGCGATATTCACAGTGGCCAACCCGCAAAGGGCCTTAAATCTTTGGCAGAGCTTTTCTCTCGAAAACTCGCAACGTCTACTCATCCGTTATTGTCATCGTCCAAGCCTCTGTACCATATAGCAGGACGGGAATTATGAGTGATGGCTCGTTTGCCATGGTCGTCATCAAAAGGGGAGCCTCTCATACGAGGCAGTTAGTAATCTTCCATTGGGGGTGCTTTTTACGTGGCGGGTCCCAAACCCCGCGCACAACTCTGTGAAGGGGATGTTTCGCTTTCTCACTTTAGTATTTGCATAGCTTATTATTATTTAAAAGTAATATGATTTGAACTTTTATCTAAGATTGTTATAATAGCATTACGGGGTGTTTGTAACATTTGGTTACGACGTGCTTGAATGCCCTGTGACAACTTCGATTTTAAATCTTTATATTGTACAGGACAGCCCCTCTAGTTAGCAGTGTAATATCCTCCACAAGTGCTGTTTTTTGATTTAAACCGTCATTCATAAGGGTGTATTTAGAAATGGGATGTAAATTCACCACATAAGCAATGCGCAGAGTGCAATATGATTTAGTATGCCCATATTCTTGGCAGATATTACATTGTACCGGACCGTTCTTTTTATGTGGTTCTTCATGTGTTTTCTAATTTTCAAGTTGGTCAGAGTTTGGCAAGAATTTAATTTAAAACATTAGCTGTGGTACTTTGATTCTATTAAATATATTTACAACAGTTTTAAAACCAAAACCGCATACTTCCATTGCTTCTTTGACTTCACTAGAGTCTACGGCGGATTCTATATCCTTAATTACAACAACTAGACCCTTAGAGCTCTTCAGTTGATACGAATAATAGTTTTTGTTTTTATTTGACAAAAATTTAACAATTTCCATAAAACTTTTTTTAGTGTAAAGTCTGAATCATTGCTTAGTAAGGCAAATCTGTTGCTTCTGTGTTATTCTTATCTGGTGGGCCGCCTTGAAATTTTTTAGGATTGGCCGCTGACTTTGAACTTAATTTCCTTTTGATGGTCAATGCCAGTTTGTACAGACTGGCCTTTTTTATTAGTACATTCTCACTTTAGTTATGTTATTCTTCGCTGCCTGCATGCTCGCTGGTACCTGGGTAGTTGTTGGTGTAGTCACGTTTGTTGCTGGCCGTTGTTGACTGCCGTTCTCTGCTGCTTTTATTTTTTGTAAGCTCTGCTTATAATGTTGCTCAGTTGGTCGCTGCGATGACTCATCCTTCTCACCGTTTCCTTGTTTGTTGGTAGGAGCTGAATTCGCAGCCGGGACAAAGCTAAAGCGCTGCGCTCATGTTCTTTGTTTCTTTTATTGTTTATTTCGAACTTATTTGTTATTTTATTATGTTTGATGTTACAAAAAGTCTAATTTTTTGTGTTTTGTTTTTTATGTTTTGGTTAACACTTTCAGCGTTATTGCCTAAGGCTTGCAATTAATGCACTTTTTTTCAATATTTGTTTATTTTGTTTTATTTTTATTGTTTTTAGAAAGTTTTTACGAAGTGCATCACCACATGTCCGTATAGATTAAAAGCTCATATTTGAAGCGATCGCCGTTCATTTTCTGATCGATAAAAATCAAGTCAATTGTTTCATAAAACGTGATGGCACCCCATACGGTGACTCCACCTTCTCGGCTGTGTGTGTGGAACGCTAATTGTAGTGCTACAAAGCTTTGTTTATAGCCGCGCAAATTTAGAAAATAGTGAAAAGTTTAAGCGAAATTGCAGCAACGACGAAAATGATAAAGGGCCGAATAATGACACTGTGAGGTGGTCAGGTATGAGATTGACTTTATTTCCTCTTTGTATTAATTCATATATACATGTACATACGTGTTATGTACTTCTTACAGTTCACAAAACTAAGTACCTACTTAACGCTTCTTCATATATAATTTAGTTATTAAAAGAGAAATGAAAAATGGGAATGCAGCATTGCAATATGCTGTAGTTCATATTAGGGCAATTCAGAATCTTGTGCATCTGAGTTTGCAAAATTATGCAATTGCAAATATTTACCATCAACACTGAACGTCTTTTTTGTAGTTTCTGTGCAACCCTTGCAAAGACCATTAATTCACAGCTGATCGGTGAAGAAAAATATTGTTTGTAAACAAAATTTTCGCACAAATTCGAAAATATGCCGTAAACAAGTTTTAGAAAAAAATTAGCTGACGATTTATTTGACGAAGGTCTTGAAAAAATTATGAACATTGAAGGGAAGAAATATTTTTATGCGGCTAATAGCACAAATTTCAATTTTCTTGAAATTTAATTAACAAAATTTACAAAAATTTTTCCATTTCTTCTCTTTGTTTACAATGTTTTTATTTTTGACAACAGCTGATAATTTGCAAACCAGTGTTGCAATGGGGCGTTTTAGTGTTGCTTATTTGCAAGGGTGTAGCATGTGCATCGCTATTCATTTTGTTAGTGTAAAACCAAAAATATGCTCGCTAATTTGCAATTGCAAAGATGCAAGACCATTTGCACCAGATTCTGAATTGCCTTATTATGCTTAGTACATGCTAAATAGGACTAACTAAAGTGTACAAACAAACATACGTTTAATTACGTGAGCGAAACATAGCGTTAGCAAAAATGTACAAAGCAAACGAAAGCAAACACAATGCAAACAAATTTATTAACTGCATTGAGGTGAATGATTTCTAATGCTTAACCTTTAATATTTGGCAAATATGGAGAAATAGAAAAAGCAATAAATATATAAGAACATATGGTCGAAGAATACAGTGGTTCGCAATCGGTGACCCAACATCCCGGCCCGTTGAAAGGCATTTCCCTTCGTTGTTCGAATGTCCATTACACCTATTTTAGACTCCTTTCCTGGAATACAGTTTATAACTCTTCTAGTATGGCATTTTTGTGATGGTAAGTTGTCTGCATGGGTGATAACCATTGAGTTGTTGTGGATGTTTGGTTGTTCCGCAAACCACTTTGCTCCTACTTGAAGTTCGTTGATATAATCATTTGACCAGTGGCTCCAAAACGTCCGTTTAATGCTGGTGACTTAATTCCATCTATGTAAGCTGCCTATTTCAGCTGACCATCTCTGGCTCTGGGAATACTTATAGTGCGCTACTGATAATAAAATGCCCCGGAGTTAATGCTTCATAATCGCTTGGATCCAATGAAAGTGGTCGAGAACTTAACACAGCTTCTATCTCCACCAGCACTCAACACCAGGCCTCCCAAATACTGCCGAAATGCTCTGGGAGGAATGAAATTAAAGTTAATAAATTCATTAATACAATATTTATTGTTAAATTAGACGCGCAGGGTTTTAGTTATAAAATAGTACTCAGCTCTGTTTGCCCAAAGCTCCTTTATTTATAGAATTTCTTATCCTAATTCATGTATGCACCACTTGCAGTGTGCACACACATGTCTTCATACTAATCTACTGTACAAGTTAATCAAACACAAACGGTTGATTTAAAAGAATTGATTTTCGGGAGCTATGATCCTTTATTCTTTCAACTCCAACTAAAAACTAAACTTTACATTTTATCATTCTTAATGCTAACCCTACGTGACCAAAATTGCTGCTTCTGTGGTTCCCACCGTTTTGCTGGATTTGTGTTGCTGGCCGTCCGTTCCCACAGTCTGGAGTTACACGTGCCGCAACGTCAGCGACTTTATTAGTTGGATGTATGTTGGATGCCTATGCCTAAGCATAATGAGGTGTTATTTTGCGCTAAAGAATGTTGGTGTAATAGTATGCGTGTCTTAACATTTGTTAATCTGTGTCGTGCTTATTTGTCGATCTTTGTGCATTGAAAAATATCTTCTCATTGACCTTGATTGTAGCGATATGTAGTGAATTATAAAAGTACCATTCAGGATCGTAAGTTCCTGGTGATTTCTCCTTTAAAATTGTTCAGAAATAGTATTCCTGGTGACAATTCTTCGTAGTCTAAAATGTGTTGGCTATTGATCAGTGTACAGTTTGACAAACGACTCCTTAGGATTTTACTTATGCAATAGTCATCACTTAAATTGAATAAGTTACTTCTTAAACATATTTGCAAGGAATTATATTGTTTACAATTGGTTTTTATTCCGAAAATATTCTTTTCACAGCTAAAAATTGAGTTGAAATTTATTTTATTGATCTTGTCATTCCTCTTCACTGCTCTAATATCTATTGTTTTGCAAATTTCTTTTTCTACATTAGGTAAACTTGTAATGTAAATTATTATTTTTTCCAGCGGTTGCTAAATTTATTTCCGCTTCTTCGCTTGACATGATGTAGGAGTTGATTATATTGGCTCAATGTATTGCGTACGCAATATTTACGACCTCTTCTTTTATAATTTCTATTTTATACTTTAACTTCAAAAATGATTCTATTTCTTTGCTTTTATCATTTTCCAACTCTTTAATAATATGATTTGTTATGTTATGTTATCTCGTTTACTTTTTCTATCGTTAGCCTGTTAATTAGAACTTGATTATTATTATTTTCTAGAACGTTATTTAATTTGTTTAACACTATTTCATGGTCTGGACTTCCTGCAATACATTTCCACGCACTACCTAGAAAATTTAATGACCTTTTTGATTTTCTTACAATTTTTAAATTCTTGATATGAGCCTTAATCTGGGATATTAGTAGAGTAATGAAAGGATAGTTGGGATTTCTATAAAATGCGTCCGTTTTCGCCGTCATGTTCGAGGACTTCCGTATATTGGTCAATGTCGATTTCATGTATTATTCTAAACGTTAATGTCTGCAATCTGGCCGATCCTTTTTCTATAGTCAATAATTGGGAATTCGAATAGTCTATGATTTGTACCTCCGCGAGGCATAGTGGTAAGAGAAACCTGAAAAATCCTGCTTTTATGTATAATTTGTCATTTCAGGTAAGGACTGTACTATTTCTATCCTCCTTAACTATTTCCTTACAGTATGGTTTGCTTAACTTAGTTCCTAATCTTCTATTTTTCTTAACGTAAATTACCTGTCCTGGCAAATATGTTTTTGTTGTGTGTCTTTTTTTGTTGTGATTATCGATATCCTTTCTCTGCTTTTCCGCTAATTTTTGTAAGTTATCTTGTTTTATTTTTCAATATCCCCGGGAGTATGTGTCACATTCCTACCAAAAAATATATCTGCTGGCCTTTTCCTCGTCACCGAGTGGATGGTATGGTATACTCTGGTATGGTATGGTATACTCTGAAACTGCTCTTTCTAATAGCTCTTCGAAATTTCTGCGGCCTTCATTATTCTTGATGCATCGAATTATTTCGGTTAGGGTGGAGTGAAACCTCTCCACTTGGCCGTTCGCTTGACTTTTGTATGGGGGAGTAGTGTAAACATCTATTCCTAGTTCGTCTTTTATCATAAATTTAATTGAGGTGGAATTAAACGCTGGTTCGTTATCCATTACCATTAGCTTTGGTATACCGAAAAAGAATATTACGTCTCTTAAGGGTCTTCTGACATCCTCTGTCGCTCTGCTACTCAATATTTTTGTTATAGCGTATTTACTAAATTTGTGCAATGCGGTCATAACTACCTTACCTTCGGTCAAATAAATATCAACGTGTACGGTGTGTCCTGGAAATGTGGGTAGCGGTGTTGGTGCTAATATTGGCTGATTAGGTTGTCTTTCGTATTTTTTAGCCTTACATGTTGTGCAATTGGCTATTATTCGCTTAATTTTGTTCATCATCCCAGGGAAGTAACTTTTCTCTAGAATTTGTTTTTTGTTTTCGGTTGCATTCCTATGGGCTCTTGAATGTTCTTCTAGTATAATATTTTCCTGTTCCTGGTCGGTGCATATGTCGTCTACTAATTTCTGAGTGTATCTGCATTTATAATTGCTGAAGTTTTGAGGGTAAATATTTTGAATCAAGCCCATCGTTCTTTCGTCTGTGTGTATTCCGTTAATAACGGACGGATTTAAATATCTTCTAAACAACGCAGTAAGGTTCTGTTTATTAAAATTGGGTTCTTTAATTATATGTCGGTGCATAGTCGGAAAAGTTATTTTGAATTGGTGTGAGGGTGTTTCGTCTAGTTTAAGGAATATTTGATTTTTGAAAACGTTTATGGGTACCTCTGCACAAGGTATTAAATTGTGACTTAAACTATCGTCGCTATGGATAGTGGGTGTAAGTGAGTTTACTTGGTTCGATATCCTTGATAGTGCGTCTGCCACTACGTTTGATTTTCCGGGTTGGTAAACTAATTCATGTTTATATTCCTCTAATATTGATTTCCAACGTTTCATCTTACTGTTAGAATTTTTATGGCTAAGGGTATATGTAAGCGGTTGGTGATCAGCTATTATTTTTATTCTTTTCGAACCATAGAGGTAACTTCGTAATGTGTTGAGTGCCCATATTATGGACAGCATTTCTTTTTCGTTAGTAGCGTAGTGTTCCTCCGTTTTACTAAGGGTTCTTGATATGAAAGCTATCGGTTTGTTATCCTGTGACAACACACCGCCTATGGCATAGTCAGAGGCGTCGGTAGTCAGTTCGAAGTCTTTTTCAAAGTTTGGGTGCGCAAGAACGATGTCTTTTGATATTAATGTGCTTTTAATTTTATTGAATGCTCTTAATGCTTCGTCATCTAGTCTTACTTCCATTTTCCTAGATTTGTTTTTAGGGACGTTACCGGCTTCTCCTCGGAGAAGTGCTGTAAGGGGCTTGACTAACTTAGAGTAGTCCTTAATAAATCGTCTATTATATCCCGACATTTCTAAAAATGACCTTAACTCTTTTAAGTTGCGCGGAACTGGGAATTGAGCTATTGCTTTTACCTTTTTGGGGTTTGTTTTTATTCCTTCAGGGCTGACTACATACCCCAGAATTCTACTTCCTTCTTTGCAAATTCATATTTATCTAGTTGGATTTTCATGTTGGCTCTTCCAACGTTTCGAAAACCCTTTCTAAATTTCTTAAATGATCCTCTTCGTCTCTTCCGAATATAATAACTTCGTCAATGTATACGTAACAGCGAGTTCCAATATGTTCACAGAGGATATCGTCTAGTGCCCTTTGGAATGTGGACGGGGCATTTTTAAGCTCAAAGGGAAATCGGAGAAATTCGTATTTTCCGTAATTTACGGAAAATGCGGTTTTCTCAATGTCTATTTCACGTAGGGATATTTGATGAAATCCGCTTTTTAAGTCTATAACTGTAAATATTTTGTTATTACCAAGGTTTGAAAGGGCTTCCCTGATCTCAGGAATAGGATATCTGTCTGGAATGGTAATTCGATGACCATGCGATACTTCTTTTCGCCGGAAGCATCCATTTTTTTATCGACTATCCAAACGGGGGAGTTGTATGGGGATTTTGATTGTCTTATAATTCCATTGGCAAGGAGTTCTTCGATTTGCCGTTCGATTTCTTCCTTTAAAGCCATTGGGTAAGGATATGATTTCGAGTATACTGGGGTTTCATTATCTGTCCTAATCTCTCCCTTCACCGTTGTCGTGTAGGTGAGTTTTTCTCAATTATGTTATTTATTTTTCGTCGCTGTTATTCAGAGGGTTGAAGCCACTGCATTTCAGCATTATTGACTTCCTGGGACATTCATTGTTTTAGACGAATTGCTAGATTGGGAAAAATTTGTCATAATGTTTTTGTGGATGGTGGCTTGTAATTGCCTTAAAGGATCATTGCTAACTATCCCGTGGAATGATTTAATTGTAGGCAAGATGAAGAATTTTATCTTCCCTACGTGGGGTCCAAATATGTCTATAAAGATGTGGTGCGTAATTTCTGTGGATCCAGCCACTGAATTGACTTTAAATGATTTTTCATTTGGTATAGGATTCCTGATCCTAGTAGATTGTATATAATTTTTGTTAGATCCTGTATCTATGAGAAAATCTAGAGCGTCTTCACTCCTTGTCACGAATTCGTAATAAGGTAGTGAGGACGGCGTTAGTCTAAAAAATGGATCGTATCGGGTTCGTAATAGTCTTGATCGTCCTGTTGCTGTTCGTTATTATTAATGAAATTAATATTTCTTTCCGTTAGTTGATTTGGTTCGTTTCCTTCTATGTATTCGTTAGGTTAGGTACTGCTTTCAAAAATTTGGCTGGGATCTGCTGGTATTTGGCAGTTGCTAACTGCTGGTTCGGTATCCGCATAAAAATTTCTTTGTATTTTATTCGGTGAGTGGACTTGTTGTGCAGAAAGTGGTCGCTTCTGTGCATTGTAATTATTTTGGTTGGTATTGGGGTGGCTTTGGTAATTGACATTTCAGGACTGTATAGATCTATCTACATCCATTGGTATGGGCGGTTTTTGAGGTAGATTGGGTCTATTATTATTATAACAGTTTGGTTGGTTACCGAATCCTGGAGCATTCGGCCGGAACCCTTGGTTATTTTGAGGATGTTACATCTATTATAGTTATAATCGTTAGGTAAAGCAGTTGAGAGCGGTAATTTTGAGGTGCGATTTGTAGGTAGTGATTCAATGCTCGATTCAAGGAGTTTGTCCTTAGTCCGGGATTCTGCCTAGATTCAGAGATATATGTAAGCTCGGGATAAAAGGGCCTGATGTGGTTAAATGTCATGTTCTGTCGAGGAGGTCGCGGTGGTGGATGGCTGGTTTTTGTACGTTATGTGCATGATGCATTCTGACCGTCATATTTTCTAATTTTTGACATAAATGCAATGCCTGCGGCAAGGATGTTGGTTCGCGTATGCTAAGGAGGCGGGGAAGGTCTCCATTAAGTCCGCGATTAAATGTATCCAGGGCTTTTTCTCAATAAGTATGTGTGATAGTTTTGATAGATTCTTCGTTCATATCGAGACAAGCGATTTTATCTAGTATCAGGGAGAGATGCTGATAAACCTTTTGGTAAAAAGTGGGAATATCATCGTGGCGCTGAGCCAGTGTTGTCAGTTGGTACTCGAGGGTACCGATGTCTCGTTTGTCTGAATAATGAAGCATCAGACATTTTTTAATTTATGTCCAGTACAGTGGAGTTCAGTAAGACTCCAGGGCCGTATCGGTATCGCCAACAATCTTATGTCGTATGGTATGTAGGATTCCGAAGTATCTTGAGGTGTCCTGGAAGTTTTTGTAAACTTCTAGAATTCTGTCTACGGATTTGCGCCAAGAATTGAATTCTCCAGGACGTCCGGAAAATTATCTTAGGCATTTGACCATGTCCGGTATTCTGTCCATTTCATTCACGTTAGTGGTATTCACTGTCATGCGATAGTCCCTATACTCTGAGTCTGGGTTGTTGGTCATGTGGTTCGCGACTTGTTGTGCTATTTCTCGTATAAATGCGTTATTCATAGGTACGGTTTGGGAGGTAAAAGGTTCGGTATTTGGGTTTTCATTTAGTCTAATCTGGTTTAACTGTTTAACTAATTCTTCGTCCATTTTTTTTATATTATATTTAAATTTTTTTTTTTTTTAACTTCACAATTAAGTAAAAATCGGATTTTACAATTTCCTTAATATTAATGAATTTTCTTTTCGGTAAAATTTATAACTAATATTTTTATTTATTAAGGCGTTCGATTTACGTTTTGATTACGTTTTTTCTTCTTCACTACAATATTTCCCAATAAATATTATCGTTAGGTAGCCGATTTCTTTAATATCAATAACTTTGTTTTCAATAAAATTTATAAACAATATTTTCTTTTCGATTTCTAAAAAAATTATAATTTTCTTTTCAATAGAATTTTACAATCAACATTCTCACTACGGGATCTCTGGCTCTGGGAATACTTATAGTGCGCTACTGATAATAAAATGCCCCGGAGTTAATGCTTCATAATCGCTTGGATCCAATGAAAGTGGTCGAGAACTTAACACAGCTTCTATCTCCACCAGCACTCAACACCAGGCCTCCCAAATACTGCCGAAATGCTCTGGGAGGAATGAAATTAAAGTTAATAAATTCATTAATACAATATTTATTGTTAAATTAGACGCGCAGGGTTTTAGTTATAAAATAGTACTCAGCTCTGTTTGCCCAAAGCTCCTTTATTTATAGAATTTCTTATCCTAATTCATGTATGCACCACTTGCAGTGTGCACACACATGTCTTCATACTAATCTACTGTACAAGTTAATCAAACACAAACGGTTGATTTAAAAGAATTGATTTTCGGGAGCTATGATCCTTTATTCTTTCAACTCCAACTAAAAACTAAACTTTACATTTTATCATTCTTAATGCTAACCCTACGTGACCAAAATTGCTGCTTCTGTGGTTCCCACCGTTTTGCTGGATTTGTGTTGCTGGCCGTCCGTTCCCACAGTCTGGAGTTACACGTGCCGCAACGTCAGCGACTTTATTAGTTGGATGTATGTTGGATGCCTATGCCTAAGCATAATGAGGTGTTATTTTGCGCTAAAGAATGTTGGTGTAATAGTATGCGTGTCTTAACATTTGTTAATCTGTGTCGTGCTTATTTGTCGATCTTTGTGCATTGAAAAATATCTTCTCATTGACCTTGATTGTAGCGATATGTAGTGAATTATAAAAGTACCATTCAGGATCGTAAGTTCCTGGTGATTTCTCCTTTAAAATTGTTCAGAAATAGTATTCCTGGTGACAATTCTTCGTAGTCTAAAATGTGTTGGCTATTGATCAGTGTACAGTTTGACAAACGACTCCTTAGGATTTTACTTATGCAATAGTCATCACTTAAATTGAATAAGTTACTTCTTAAACATATTTGCAAGGAATTATATTGTTTACAATTGGTTTTTATTCCGAAAATATTCTTTTCACAGCTAAAAATTGAGTTGAAATTTATTTTATTGATCTTGTCATTCCTCTTCACTGCTCTAATATCTATTGTTTTGCAAATTTCTTTTTCTACATTAGGTAAACTTGTAATGTAAATTATTATTTTTTCCAGCGGTTGCTAAATTTATTTCCGCTTCTTCGCTTGACATGATGTAGGAGTTGATTATATTGGCTCAATGTATTGCGTACGCAATATTTACGACCTCTTCTTTTATAATTTCTATTTTATACTTTAACTTCAAAAATGATTCTATTTCTTTGCTTTTATCATTTTCCAACTCTTTAATAATATGATTTGTTATGTTATGTTATCTCGTTTACTTTTTCTATCGTTAGCCTGTTAATTAGAACTTGATTATTATTATTTTCTAGAACGTTATTTAATTTGTTTAACACTATTTCATGGTCTGGACTTCCTGCAATACATTTCCACGCACTACCTAGAAAATTTAATGACCTTTTTGATTTTCTTACAATTTTTAAATTCTTGATATGAGCCTTAATCTGGGATATTAGTAGAGTAATGAAAGGATAGTTGGGATTTCTATAAAATGCGTCCGTTTTCGCCGTCATGTTCGAGGACTTCCGTATATTGGTCAATGTCGATTTCATGTATTATTCTAAACGTTAATGTCTGCAATCTGGCCGATCCTTTTTCTATAGTCAATAATTGGGAATTCGAATAGTCTATGATTTGTACCTCCGCGAGGCATAGTGGTAAGAGAAACCTGAAAAATCCTGCTTTTATGTATAATTTGTCATTTCAGGTAAGGACTGTACTATTTCTATCCTCCTTAACTATTTCCTTACAGTATGGTTTGCTTAACTTAGTTCCTAATCTTCTATTTTTCTTAACGTAAATTACCTGTCCTGGCAAATATGTTTTTGTTGTGTGTCTTTTTTTGTTGTGATTATCGATATCCTTTCTCTGCTTTTCCGCTAATTTTTGTAAGTTATCTTGTTTTGTTTTTCAATATCCCCGGGAGTATGTGTCACATTCCTACCAAAAAATATATCTGCTGGCCTTTTCCTCGTCACCGAGTGGATGGTATGGTATACTCTGGTATGGTATGGTATACTCTGAAACTGCTCTTTCTAATAGCTCTTCGAAATTTCTGCGGCCTTCATTATTCTTGATGCATCGAATTATTTCGGTTAGGGTGGAGTGAAACCTCTCCACTTGGCCGTTCGCTTGACTTTTGTATGGGGGAGTAGTGTAAACATCTATTCCTAGTTCGTCTTTTATCATAAATTTAATTGAGGTGGAATTAAACGCTGGTTCGTTATCCATTACCATTAGCTTTGGTATACCGAAAAAGAATATTACGTCTCTTAAGGGTCTTCTGACATCCTCTGTCGCTCTGCTACTCAATATTTTTGTTATAGCGTATTTACTAAATTTGTGCAATGCGGTCATAACTACCTTACCTTCGGTCAAATAAATATCAACGTGTACGGTGTGTCCTGGAAATGTGGGTAGCGGTGTTGGTGCTAATATTGGCTGATTAGGTTGTCTTTCGTATTTTTTAGCCTTACATGTTGTGCAATTGGCTATTATTCGCTTAATTTTGTTCATCATCCCAGGGAAGTAACTTTTCTCTAGAATTTGTTTTTTGTTTTCGGTTGCATTCCTATGGGCTCTTGAATGTTCTTCTAGTATAATATTTTCCTGTTCCTGGTCGGTGCATATGTCGTCTACTAATTTCTGAGTGTATCTGCATTTATAATTGCTGAAGTTTTGAGGGTAAATATTTTGAATCAAGCCCATCGTTCTTTCGTCTGTGTGTATTCCGTTAATAACGGACGGATTTAAATATCTTCTAAACAACGCAGTAAGGTTCTGTTTATTAAAATTGGGTTCTTTAATTATATGTCGGTGCATAGTCGGAAAAGTTATTTTGAATTGGTGTGAGGGTGTTTCGTCTAGTTTAAGGAATATTTGATTTTTGAAAACGTTTATGGGTACCTCTGCACAAGGTATTAAATTGTGACTTAAACTATCGTCGCTATGGATAGTGGGTGTAAGTGAGTTTACTTGGTTCGATATCCTTGATAGTGCGTCTGCCACTACGTTTGATTTTCCGGGTTGGTAAACTAATTCATGTTTATATTCCTCTAATATTGATTTCCAACGTTTCATCTTACTGTTAGAATTTTTATGGCTAAGGGTATATGTAAGCGGTTGGTGATCAGCTATTATTTTTATTCTTTTCGAACCATAGAGGTAACTTCGTAATGTGTTGAGTGCCCATATTATGGACAGCATTTCTTTTTCGTTAGTAGCGTAGTGTTCCTCCGTTTTACTAAGGGTTCTTGATATGAAAGCTATCGGTTTGTTATCCTGTGACAACACACCGCCTATGGCATAGTCAGAGGCGTCGGTAGTCAGTTCGAAGTCTTTTTCAAAGTTTGGGTGCGCAAGAACGATGTCTTTTGATATTAATGTGCTTTTAATTTTATTGAATGCTCTTAATGCTTCGTCATCTAGTCTTACTTCCATTTTCCTAGATTTGTTTTTAGGGACGTTACCGGCTTCTCCTCGGAGAAGTGCTGTAAGGGGCTTGACTAACTTAGAGTAGTCCTTAATAAATCGTCTATTATATCCCGACATTTCTAAAAATGACCTTAACTCTTTTAAGTTGCGCGGAACTGGGAATTGAGCTATTGCTTTTACCTTTTTGGGGTTTGTTTTTATTCCTTCAGGGCTGACTACATACCCCAGAATTCTACTTCCTTCTTTGCAAATTCATATTTATCTAGTTGGATTTTCATGTTGGCTCTTCCAACGTTTCGAAAACCCTTTCTAAATTTCTTAAATGATCCTCTTCGTCTCTTCCGAATATAATAACTTCGTCAATGTATACGTAACAGCGAGTTCCAATATGTTCACAGAGGATATCGTCTAGTGCCCTTTGGAATGTGGACGGGGCATTTTTAAGCTCAAAGGGAAATCGGAGAAATTCGTATTTTCCGTAATTTACGGAAAATGCGGTTTTCTCAATGTCTATTTCACGTAGGGATATTTGATGAAATCCGCTTTTTAAGTCTATAACTGTAAATATTTTGTTATTACCAAGGTTTGAAAGGGCTTCCCTGATCTCAGGAATAGGATATCTGTCTGGAATGGTAATTCGATGACCATGCGATACTTCTTTTCGCCGGAAGCATCCATTTTTTTATCGACTATCCAAACGGGGGAGTTGTATGGGGATTTTGATTGTCTTATAATTCCATTGGCAAGGAGTTCTTCGATTTGCCGTTCGATTTCTTCCTTTAAAGCCATTGGGTAAGGATATGATTTCGAGTATACTGGGGTTTCATTATCTGTCCTAATCTCTCCCTTCACCGTTGTCGTGTAGGTGAGTTTTTCTCAATTATGTTATTTATTTTTCGTCGCTGTTATTCAGAGGGTTGAAGCCACTGCATTTCAGCATTATTGACTTCCTGGGACATTCATTGTTTTAGACGAATTGCTAGATTGGGAAAAATTTGTCATAATGTTTTTGTGGATGGTGGCTTGTAATTGCCTTAAAGGATCATTGCTAACTATCCCGTGGAATGATTTAATTGTAGGCAAGATGAAGAATTTTATCTTCCCTACGTGGGGTCCAAATATGTCTATAAAGATGTGGTGCGTAATTTCTGTGGATCCAGCCACTGAATTGACTTTAAATGATTTTTCATTTGGTATAGGATTCCTGATCCTAGTAGATTGTATATAATTTTTGTTAGATCCTGTATCTATGAGAAAATCTAGAGCGTCTTCACTCCTTGTCACGAATTCGTAATAAGGTAGTGAGGACGGCGTTAGTCTAAAAAATGGATCGTATCGGGTTCGTAATAGTCTTGATCGTCCTGTTGCTGTTCGTTATTATTAATGAAATTAATATTTCTTTCCGTTAGTTGATTTGGTTCGTTTCCTTCTATGTATTCGTTAGGTTAGGTACTGCTTTCAAAAATTTGGCTGGGATCTGCTGGTATTTGGCAGTTGCTAACTGCTGGTTCGGTATCCGCATAAAAATTTCTTTGTATTTTATTCGGTGAGTGGACTTGTTGTGCAGAAAGTGGTCGCTTCTGTGCATTGTAATTATTTTGGTTGGTATTGGGGTGGCTTTGGTAATTGACATTTCAGGACTGTATAGATCTATCTACATCCATTGGTATGGGCGGTTTTTGAGGTAGATTGGGTCTATTATTATTATAACAGTTTGGTTGGTTACCGAATCCTGGAGCATTCGGCCGGAACCCTTGGTTATTTTGAGGATGTTACATCTATTATAGTTATAATCGTTAGGTAAAGCAGTTGAGAGCGGTAATTTTGAGGTGCGATTTGTAGGTAGTGATTCAATGCTCGATTCAAGGAGTTTGTCCTTAGTCCGGGATTCTGCCTAGATTCAGAGATATATGTAAGCTCGGGATAAAAGGGCCTGATGTGGTTAAATGTCATGTTCTGTCGAGGAGGTCGCGGTGGTGGATGGCTGGTTTTTGTACGTTATGTGCATGATGCATTCTGACCGTCATATTTTCTAATTTTTGACATAAATGCAATGCCTGCGGCAAGGATGTTGGTTCGCGTATGCTAAGGAGGCGGGGAAGGTCTCCATTAAGTCCGCGATTAAATGTATCCAGGGCTTTTTCTCAATAAGTATGTGTGATAGTTTTGATAGATTCTTCGTTCATATCGAGACAAGCGATTTTATCTAGTATCAGGGAGAGATGCTGATAAACCTTTTGGTAAAAAGTGGGAATATCATCGTGGCGCTGAGCCAGTGTTGTCAGTTGGTACTCGAGGGTACCGATGTCTCGTTTGTCTGAATAATGAAGCATCAGACATTTTTTAATTTATGTCCAGTACAGTGGAGTTCAGTAAGACTCCAGGGCCGTATCGGTATCGCCAACAATCTTATGTCGTATGGTATGTAGGATTCCGAAGTATCTTGAGGTGTCCTGGAAGTTTTTGTAAACTTCTAGAATTCTGTCTACGGATTTGCGCCAAGAATTGAATTCTCCAGGACGTCCGGAAAATTATCTTAGGCATTTGACCATGTCCGGTATTCTGTCCATTTCATTCACGTTAGTGGTATTCACTGTCATGCGATAGTCCCTATACTCTGAGTCTGGGTTGTTGGTCATGTGGTTCGCGACTTGTTGTGCTATTTCTCGTATAAATGCGTTATTCATAGGTACGGTTTGGGAGGTAAAAGGTTCGGTATTTGGGTTTTCATTTAGTCTAATCTGGTTTAACTGTTTAACTAATTCTTCGTCCATTTTTTTTATATTATATTTAAATTTTTTTTTTTTTTAACTTCACAATTAAGTAAAAATCGGATTTTACAATTTCCTTAATATTAATGAATTTTCTTTTCGGTAAAATTTATAACTAATATTTTTATTTATTAAGGCGTTCGATTTACGTTTTGATTACGTTTTTTCTTCTTCACTACAATATTTCCCAATAAATATTATCGTTAGGTAGCCGATTTCTTTAATATCAATAACTTTGTTTTCAATAAAATTTATAAACAATATTTTCTTTTCGATTTCTAAAAAAATTATAATTTTCTTTTCAATAGAATTTTACAATCAACATTCTCACTACGGGAAGATTTCCGCTTTCTTTAGTTTTAATAACTTCGCACAATATAAATTTTTAAATAATTAGTATTTTAAAATTTGGAATTATTCCATTAATCAATATTTTACTAAATTTTTATGTTGTTATAGTATATTTTGTTTTCACAATACTTAAATAATTTTTTTACGTTATTCTTTTCACAATCATTCACAATTACAAAGAGATATTAAGGAGAAACTTACAATAGACTAATCAGGTCCAGCGCTGGTGCTCTGAGTTGTTAAATGTTTCCAGATGATCCTTTTCCTGCTGTACTGGGGTCCTCAGACGTTATTATCGATCAGTCCTTCTTGTCGATAAGTATCTGCTCGCCTTTTTCTTATCCCGCGTAGGGTCTTACTTTTGCTGTTCAGACCTTTTTCACTTTTCACAAACTCGCGGATCCGTACTTTTTGATTTTCGGGCTGTTATAATATTTGTTACGGCATTCGCAAACCTTACTTCTTTTTTTTCAGGTTATTTACTTTACGACACGCTGGTCCCTGCTCGTGCGCCAGTTGATCAAACACAAACGGTTGATTTAAAAAAATATATTTTCGGGAGCTATGCTCCTTTATTCCTTCAACTCCAACTAAAAACTAAACTTTACATTTTATCTTAATGCTAGCCCTAAATCTGTCGCTTCTGCAACGTGACCAAAAGTGCTGATTCTGTGGTTCCCACCGTTTTGCTAGATTTGTGTTGCTGGCCGTCCGTTCCCAAAGTCTGGAGTTACACATGCCGCAACGTCAGCGACTTTATTAGTTGGATGTATGTTGGATGCCTATGCCTTAGCATACGCAACGTCAGCGACTTTATTAGTTGGATGTATGTTGGATGCCTATGCCTTAGCATAATGAGGTGTTACGTTGCGCTAAAGAATGTTGGTGTAATAGTATGCGTGTTGTAACATTTGTTAATATGTGTCCTGCTAACATACATACGGAAGTATGTACACATATCTTTTAATAGTTTGGGATCATTTCCGTTCCTTTACATTGCATGCATTAAATATTATATTACAGTCTCTAATCAATATACCTGTTCAAATATATTGAACAGGCTTATCTTCGCCAGTGTTGAGGCAGTACAAAGCAAATACATAAACAAACGCATAGAGATACATACATTTATATGAGGCGCGTATGCATTTATATGCAATACGTATGCACTCAACAATTAACAAACAAATATATTTATTTAAGATAACATATTGACCTAAGATATGTATTTAGGCAATTGAACACAAATGTACAAAGTACATGTGCACTTGAAAGCAACCCCATACCATATAGCATAAACAATACCCGAAGCATACATATTTATATAAACGACTGTATTTTTATGTGTTAACGATAATGCACATAAATATTTGAAATATGATATCCATTTCTATACAGATTTACAAAAATATCTTATTTACAATTGTAGCCGTTAGGAACTGTTCAGAAATCTTAACATACTGCCCACGTTGAAGTGTTTACACTTCAAAATAATTCAAGTGTTTATATGTTAATCTTGGGCTTTTTCATTTAATTTTTCTTTATAAGATTAGCGGATCGAACTCGTAATAGTTTTTCTTACATAAGCTATTTTTTATTGTAATACATACTTCTACGACATTCTCAAAGTGTAAACTGGTGATCTCTTCATCGAGTATTTTCGGCAACATATGCAAATCTACGTTGTATTTGTCAGCCTTGATCCACAATTTGATTTGTGCCACCACTTGATTTTTGAACGAGTTGAGCATCTCAAGCTGGGATGACCGTGCGGGAAGCCTTAATTTACCAGACTTCCTTCGGTCAACAAAATAATATGATTACCATTGGATAGTCTATAACGATAGACTTGGAGTTTGATAATAATTTTTTCTTTGGCGTTGCATTAAAAAATGCGACGTAGATTTCACAATCAAAATTACCAATAATACAAACGATCGCATCGTCGGGAATGTGTTCAAAATGTGCGCCAGTAATAATGTCCTTGCAAATAGTTGTTATTACGAAGATAATAGCTTCTTTGTATGCTTGCTCCATGGTGATTACTTCATAGCCGCTTGCAGAATCGGTGACAATAACCATTACGCCGAAACTACGCAGAGCTTATGCAAACCTTTGCCAATATCATATCAACAGCAACACAGCACACTTTGCCAGCAATCATCACATCGGTGGGTTGTTTAATACCATAAATTAGCGACTCGCGGCGACCAAAAAGATTATAAAATTTACTCTTGGTCACCGAGTCGTTGACATTGATGGCTGGCACACCGAGACGTCTCTTCCTTCACTATTTTATATAAATTGTGTATACCGGTTGTAGAGTTTTCGCCCTTCGGGTTCGTGAGAACTTTTTATGCACTAAGTTGGTCAAATCACCACCAATATCGGGAATCAAGTTCAAGGAGTAGTGTAATGATCCTTTGAAGGGTAACACTGACCTAGTCTTCCTTTTCATCCTCCTCCCCGTGAACGCGATGATGTCGTGAAGCTGTTCAATAAGTATTTGTTGTGCAGCTGCTGCATCATGGAGTTCACTTGTTGAGTATATTAAATATTTCAGTGAATTTGAAATTTGCTGCCGTTCAACCGAATATTGAACTAGATCGATGTGGACAATTCTATCCCACGCTGTCCAAGTCAACCCAACAGGCACTCTTTAAAAAAAAATACTCCAAACATGATAGAACTATAAGTAAGTTTAACAAAATAAGTATAAGGTTACTATTTTTCTTCTTTTTTAGTTTGAGTCGACCGCATCTATTTTTATTGATTATTTATGTATTTTTAATTCGGTAGGAAAAGGGTAAACAATGTGCATCGCTATTTACGATGTGCCATTGCTTATCCTTACGTCTACATTTGCAATCTTTACTCAGGATGACGTTTTCAATTCGTCCTCTCTTCCACTGCAATGGCGGAACTTTTTGTTCTTTAAAAAATACAAATGTACCACTTTTAATATTTTCAAAAGAAACATGGCTTTTATTTCTTTTTCGTGGTTTATTATTTTTAAATTTTTTATCTAGAGAGATTAATCTTCCTTTTGTTTGTGAAGAAGAATCTCCAAAGTTTATATTTTTCTTTTCGAATGGAAAAGCTGCAGTTAATTTACTATCTGTATAAAATTTTAAATTATTACGAGAGCATTTCTCGTACTGTGTTTCTTTTTGGTTTTTATTAACTCATCTTTCAAGGGATTCTATTTTCCTAAACTTTTTTCGTTGATTATCCAGCTTTTTATCTATATGTGTTACAACACCACAGTGAGCTAATTTTGAGCTTATGTTAGTTGATCCATATATCAACCACCCAAACACACTGTTCTGGAGTTTGTAATTCACGTTTTCAATAGATATTTTCTCTTCTTTTAATAAATCAAAGAATATGTCCGCACCTAAAAGTAAGTCAATTTTACCCGAAACACCAAATGAAGGGTCGGCCAGTTTTATATTCTCTGGAATTTTTTTGATTTTTATGTGTTCTGTGGGCACATTGGACACAATCTTTTGTACTACAATGGTGTCTAAATTTGTTTCGAAATGATCTGTTAATGATTTTAAATGAAGATTAACTTGTTCATTTGTATTGGTCGTGTTTTGACCAACTCCTTCGATAGTCATAGATTCTCCTCTGGAAGGAAGTTTTAATTTATTTTTCAGTTCTTTGGTTATAAGGTGAACTTGAGACCCATTATCTAATAAGGCACGTGTCTTTATTATTCTTCCCTCATGATTTTTTATACCAACAATTGCTATGGTTAACAGGACATGTTTAGAATGACTTTTTAATTTATAATTTTTTGTATTTTTAATGACTGTGCTTTTCGCTTTAGAAGTTTTGTCTTTGTGGAGCCATAAATGATGGTTTCCTTTACAAGTGCGGCAACTTTCGCCTTTACATTTTTTTATATTGTGCCCTGTTTTAAGACATTTGGTGCATAATTTGTGTTTCATTACTGCATCTCATTTGTCCTGTGTAGATAGGGCTTTAAATTTATGACAGTAAAATATATTGTGTGAATTATTACATCCCATTATGCATTTTGAATTTTGAAATTTTGGTGATGTTTTTGAAGCTTGTGTCCCTTCATGATTCAGATACGACTGTAGTGAATTTAAGATAGGTATTTCCTTAGGGTTTTTAAGGGAATTTTCATACCTAAGTCTTAAACTGGTGTCTAATTTTTGCACAAGCGTAAAAGTAATTTAATAAAGCTTGTAACAAATTATCTGCAGACAAACTGAGACTTTCCAATGCTTGTGTACTTTCAGAAATTTTTTCTTGAAATTTTCGTACGCTAAAAGCAATCTCAGTCACTACTGGTGCATCTAAAATTTGTTTGAAATAAGTATTTGCGAGTAACCTTTGATACGTAAATTTTTCATTAAGAAGGTTTTAGGCAACTGAAAAATTTGTTGAGGTTGATGGTAGATTTGCAATACAACTTGCGGCCGATCCTCTTAATTAAGTTTTTAAGATACACATTTTATACGTGTCTGACACATTTTGAGAGACTACTAGTTGCTCAAACAATTCTTTAAAAGTTTGCCACTGAGCGTAATCTCCTGAGAAAATAGGAATGTCAACCTGAGGCAACGTAAAATTGGCAGCATTTTTTTTGCTAATAGATTTTAATTTGATTTTGTAAAATCTATTTCTTAAGTCGTAGAATTTACTCGTTAACTCATCATTTTCGTGCAGGCTAATAAATTCAGGCACAGTATCACGAGTTTTTTCTATAAGCCTCTCTATGCTGTCTAAAGAGCATATTCCGTTTAATTCCCAGTCTTCAATATTCTTTTCTAATTCTGTTAATAAGAATTGAAGCCTGCGAATTAAACCATGATTCGGAAGGCATTCCATTTTCCTGAGAGCACTAGTTTTTTTAATTATAGTGATCAATTCGCTTAACTTGGGTGCGCTGTCAAATAAAGCGTGCCCACCGACCCTTCTACGTCAGTTTTAAAATAATTACCTTTTTTATTATTGGGATCTTTGGACAATTCTAAATGGTTTTGTTGAAACTCAGACCATTTTTTGTCCAAACTATCCAGGAGTTTTTCCATATTTCCTAAATCTTCGTTTATATTTATACTCCTGGACTTAAAATGAAGTTTTTGCAGTTCTTCTGCTAATTTGATTTGGTTCATCCATTTTCCCAAAAATAAAATAAATAACTGTATATGAATTAAGGAAAATGAAAAATGTTCTTACCTTGATAGAATGCTGTAAATTTGGTTATGAAATTTTTTTTTTTGTTTTAATTCACCTAGTTTTTTTATTATTAAATTCTTATGTTTTTTTAATATTAGTATAATATATATAATATATAAATATATATATATATATGTTATTATATTATTACTTTTTCTTGTAAACAAAAAAAATTTTTTTTTTGTTTATTTTATGGTTGCCATGTTCGTAATAGGCTTTTAAAATAAAACAAATTAATTTTTAAATCAAAACAAAAAATTTAATTCAATAACCTTGGTTTTTCAAAATCGGTCGTATACATACATATAACGGATATTCATAAACTTAATATAACTAGATTAATTTCTTTTATTTTACTTTCTATTCTTAATTTAAATAATCAGTAATTTTTAATTGTTTCGCAGTTGTTTTTGACATGTAAAAACAGTCGCGCACCGCATTATTTAAACGAGAGATGCTATGCGTTAAATTCTCGTCATTAAAATTCGAATGGACAAATCTATTTAGTAGTTCTGCTGCTTTCAGTGCCTCCAAAACGCTAGGTTCTGACTCATCTTCATTTCGATTTTCCACGTTGTCGTCGCTATCCTGTCCATCATCTAATATATTTTCAACAATTCCGTCTTCGGAAGGTTCCTCACAAGTCGCCACACCATTGTCAATAAGAACATATTCATCCAGTTCTTCCTTTGAAATCGGTAGCTGAATTTTTTAGAGCTCTTAGACCGTTAGAGGAATGTCGTCTTCGATTTCAATATCATTTGAGCATGAGCTGCTGGAACCATCTAAATTTTCTTCTGCAAGCCCAGAATGCTTAAAACAATTCGCAATTGTCAATGGTGAAAGTTGTTGCCATGCATCATTCATCATTAAAATGGCATCAAGTTGGTTATTTTCGGGTAATTTTTATCTTTGTTTTCATCAATATTGCTGATTATTTTAAGTACAAGATTTTTCCGAAAAGTTGATTTAATCACTCGAATTATGCCTTGATCCATTGGTTGTAATACATATGTCGTATTTGATGGAAGGAAAACTAATATGATATTCGTTAGGTCACTAATTTGGGGATGTCTGGACAATTATTAACTAATAGCAATATCTTCTTTTTCTGCTTTTTAAGCTCAGCATCTCAATCCCGTACCCAATTAATAAAAATTGTAGATGTCATCCATTTCCGGCGATTACTACAGTGGTCAACAGGCAACGACTGTTTTCCAATAACCAATAAATCCTTTTTAATATTACCACTCATATCGGCTGCAACAAGCACAGTTATCCTTTCCTTGGAGAGCTTCCCACCAGTGCATTTTTCACCTATAAATTAAAATTTCAATAAACACATTTTTTTTAAATAATTTTCCTTCTCACCTTAAAATTTTAATGTTTTGTCTGGAGTTAATTTGTAGAATAGTCCAGTTTCATCGGCATTAAACATTTCCTCATCAGTGAAATCTTTGCGTAGTATAGGCCAAACTTTTGTAAACCACTCGCTAACATCGATTTTTTGTACAGACAAAGATTCTCCACTGACTACACCGCCGACAATATTATGCCTGATCTTAAAGCGGCTTATCCAAATCGCAGTACAATTAAAATTTTCAATTTTAAGTTGCTTAGCGAAAAAATTTGCAAAAATTTGAAGCAGTGGACCACTTAATGGGATTCCTCGACTGCGTTGCTATATGAACCACTGTAAAAATGCTTTGTCCACTTGATCTTGAGTTGAAGCTCTGACGCGTTTCGGCTTTAAGATATTACTATTAAAAAACTTTTTAATTTTTTCTTTATTTTTTTTGATTGTGGAAATTGTTGTGTGGCCCACGCAGAATTCTTTTGCCAGAGTAACGTTGCACTCACCGGCTTCCAGGCGCGAATATTTTGCATTTTTTCTTCAACAGAGAAGCACTTTCTTTTTTGAGACATTTCGCGGGTGTAATACACAAGTGTGGAGCTTAAACTGCATGACTTCCTTATTGCACATTTTGCACATTTTACGCATTTTGTGCATTAACTCACATTTGGCGAATTTACGCATTCAAAAAAAAAAAGGAAATTTGGAAAAAAGCAGAAAAAACCAGAAAAAACTAAAAATATAATGGGACATCCTATCGAATAGGCTATGTGGTCTGCACACGCACGCTGTAAACATTTGTGTGACGTCAGCATTGCACTTCGACTATCTCTCTCTAAACTGACAGAGAGTAGTGAGAGTGTAAGAACACTACAAGAACACTGACAGTCAGCTGAACACACATTTGACTGTCAGAGCTGAAAGAAATTCAGTCAGCGCGCAGAACAAAGTTTCTATCATTTTCTTAACGGCCTAGTTAAAAAACTGATGTAAACAAACGCATGCGTGTGAGCTTGCATCTCTCTTTAACAAACTGGTATTTGGAATTAAATCAGTATATATCTCGACTGCTTACTCTAATCGTACATGTATATATCCTTGAATAAAAATTCAAATATTTACTTATGACAAATTTCTGACAGTACCCCTTATGCTCAATAAAGTAATAAGCAGGACTGCCTACAGAAATTGAGAAAGAAATATTTGAAAATATAAAAAAAAAATTAAAAACAGAAACAGAAAAAATATATATATAAACACAAGTGCATAGGGAACATATCTGTACATTACTCACTTCGTTTTTGCGCTCTTTTCGCAGTGCTATCATATGTAAATATGAGCATTTATGTATATATGAGTGCATCAATATAGAATCCGCCTATCTCTTACCGTACACTAGGTAAGGGCAAAGTATTAAAACAAAAGAAAAATTAAGTAATCTTAAAATTCCAAAACACTAATTTTAAAATTCATAAAGTAAAATAAATAAATATTAAATCACAGTTAAATATAAACTGTGGGCGCACATAGCCGTATTCAAATATTCAAAGTCCATATTGGCTACTATCCGACAATTGGATATTCCAAGCGAAGCCAAGTCCGTCTCCATTTGGTCCTTCCAACGAAGTGGAGGTCTTCCTCTTCCTCTGCTTCCCGCGGCGGGTACTGCGTCGAATACTTTTAGAGCTGGAGTGTTTTCGTCCATCCGGACAACATGGACTAGCCAGCGTAGCCGCTGTCTTTTAATTCGCTGAACTATCTCAATGTCGTCGTATATCTCGTACAGCTCATCGTTCCATCGAATGCGATATTCGCCGTGGCCAACGCGCAAAGGACCATAAATCTTTCGCAGAATTTTTCTCTCGAAAACTCGCAACGTCGACTAATCCGTTGTTGACATCGTCCAAGCCTCTGCACCATATAGCAGAACGGGAATTATGAGTGACTTATAGAGTTTGCTTTTTGTTTGTCGAAAGAGGACTCTGCTTCTCAATTGCCTACTCAGTCCGAAGTAGCACCAGTTGGCAAGAGTTATCCTGCATTGTTGGTGGAGTTTACGCTGGTTCCAAGATAGACGAAATTATCTACAACTATAAAGTTACGACTGTCAACAGTGACGTGAGTGCCAAGTCGCGAGTGCGACTACTGTTTGTTTGATGACAGGAGATATTTAGTCTTGCCCTCGTTCACAGCAAGACCAATTCGCTTTGCTTCCTTGTCCAGTCTGGAGAAAGCAGAACTAACGGCGCGGGTGATATTGATATCATCGGCATACGCCAGCAGCTGTACACTCTTATAAAATATTGTACCTGCTCGATTGAGTTCTGCAGCTTGAACTATTTTCTCCAGCACTAGATTGAAGAAGTCGCACGATAGGGAGTTGCCTTGTCTGAAACCTCGTTTGGTATCGAAGAGCTCGGAGAGGTCCTTCCCGATCCAGACGGAGATTTGTGTGTTACTCAACGAAAGTTTACACAGCCGTATTAGTTTTACGGGATAACAAATTCAGATATCGCGGCATAGAGGCAGCTCCTTCCTTTTCGTGCTGTCGAAAGCAGTTTTGAAATCGACGAAGAGGTGGTGTGTGCCGATTCTCCTTTCACGGGTATTTTGCAAGTTTTGGCGCATGGTGAATATCTGGTCGGTTGTTGATTTGCCAGGTCTAAAGCCACGCTGATAAGGTCCAATCAGTTTGTTGACGGTGGGCTTTAATCTTTCACACAATACGCTCGATAGAACCTTTTATGCGATGGTGAAGAGGCTAATCCCACGGTAAGTGGCGCAGATTGTGGGGTCTCCTTTTTTATGGATTGGGCATAGCACAATTAAATTACAATCCTTGGGCATGCTTTCATCCGACCATATTTTACAAAGAAGCTGATGCATGCTCCTTATCAGTTCTTCGCCGTCGTGTTTGAATAGCTCGGCCAGCAATCCATCGGCCCAGGTCACTTTGTTGTTCTTCAGGCGGCCAATTGCTATTCGAACTTCTTCATGGTCGGGTAATGGAACGTCTGCTCCATCGTCATCGATTGGGGAATCGGGTTCGCCTTCTCCCGGTGTTGTGCTTTCACTGCCATTCAGCAGACTGGAGAAGTGTTCCTTCAATAATTTAAGTAAGCTCTGGGCATCGGTGACTAGATCACCTTTGGGGGTTCTACAAGAGTATGCTCCGGTCTTGAAAACTTTTGTAAGTCGCCGCATCTTTTCGTAGAATTTTCTTTGTTTGTTTGCAAATGCGTATCGCTTCCCTCTTCAAATCTCGGTATCTATCCCATCCCGCATGTGTTTTAGACGATCGTAACGTTGCGAGGTAGGCTGCCTGTTTTCTCTCCGCTGCGACACGGCACTCCTCGTCGTACCAGCTGTTGTTTTGCACTTTACGAAAATCAATGGTTTTGGTTGCAGCTGTACGTAAGGAGTTTGAAATGCCGTGCCACAGTTCCCTTATACCGAGTTGTTAACGAGTGCTCTCAGAGAGCAGGAGTGCAAGCCGAGTAGAAAATCGTTCGGTTGTCTGTTGTGATTGCAGCTTCTCGACGTCGAACCTTCCTTGTGTTTGTTGGCGTGCGTTTTTTGCTGCACAGAGGCGGGTGCGAATCTTGGCTGCAAAAGGATAGTGGTCCGCACGCACGTCTGAAACAATGCAGACGTGTCTTCCGTCTATCATAACATGATCGATCTGGTTGGTAGTTTTTCGATGCGGAGACAACCAGGTAGCTTAATGAATCTTCTTATGCTGGAATCTGGTACTACAGATAACCATATTTCGGGCCCCGGCGAAGTCGAGCAGCCTCAGCCCATTTGAGGATGTTTCCTCGTGGAGGCTGAATTTACCGACCGTAGCGCCAAAGATACCTTCTTTGCCCACCTTGGCGTTAAAGTCGCCAAGCACGATTTTGACATCGTTGCGGGGGCATCTCTCATAAGTGCGCTTCTCTTCCGTTAGGGCGTGGGCGCAAATCAGCGATGTGTTGAAGAACTTCGCTATGATGCAGATTGTTGCTAAACGTTCATTCCCCGGAGTGAATGATAGTACTCGGCGACGGAATCTCTCTCCCACCACGAATCCCACACCAAACTTGCGCTCCTTTATATGGCCACTGTAGTAAATGTCACAAGAACCTACTTGTCTCTGTCCTCGTCCCGTCCATCGCATTTCTTGGATGGCGGTGATGTCAGCCTTTATTTTCACGAGGACATCAACCAACTGGGCAGCGGCACCTTCCCAATTAAGGGACCGGACATTCCAGGTGCATGCCCTCAATTCGTAGTCCTTATTTCGTTTGCCATGGTCGTCATCGAAAGGGGGAGGCTCTCATCCGAGCAAGCCTCTCCATTTCATTGGTATGATTTTTTCATGGCGGGTCCCAAGCCCAGCGCACAACCCTATGCAGGGAATGTTTTGCCTTCTCACTTTAGCTCGCCTTCAAACAGATGTTCTTAGGCTACCCAGAGGTTACTTGGTCAAAGACCGGGGGTCGTGAGCTGCTTGTGTCATATGTAAAAGAATCGTTTCTGGCCACTCCCAAGTGAATGGCGATCAGAGAACTTTCCTCACTTACGTGAACTTCTACACATGACTCAATCCTCCTGCCTTATTCAAATTAGTTTAATCTGATTAGAATTTAATTCGTTTGAGAAATATTTTAATACACAATGTATTAAAAATGGTTCATAATTACAAATCAAAATATATCTGCAGGAGCTACACACTCAAAACAGGCTGTTAAATTCATTTCACAAAATGACAGTTTAATAAGATACAGCGCTAGATTTGCTGCTTCGCTGACTCACGAAAACTCGGAATCATTATTAGAAATAAGAAGCCAAAATCTTAAAAAATTTTGGACTCGCGGCTCATGACGCCATACTAGAATCTGACGATTCAGACTTGCCACGTAATTTTAAATCTTCGGCTTACGATATTTATGAAAACTGCTTAGACTAGTACGAAGAAATAAAAGCTATGATATCCGACCAACTAAATCTAATTACAGGAATTGCACCTACTCCCCAGAGCAGAGCTGCCACAAATATACAGTCAAGAGGTAAGTTCAGGCTTCACCTAGAGGTGCCCGCAAGTGCCACAGAAACATTTATGGAGGTTATGAAGAATGATCGTCCAACGTTTACATCCGTTTACATCAATCATCCGCACCTATCAAAAGCACAAATATTGTGGCACCTCCGATACAAGATTAAAGGTCAATCAGGCATAACAGTTCGCTCTTAATAACGATAATTTCAATTGGGAAACTCTAAAAGCTAGATACGAAAACGAAAGAATACTGGTCGGTAAACAAGTAACGACTCTAATGAACTTGCCAAAAATTAAGAAAGAAGCAAGTGTAAAATTCATCAAACTGGAATCCATTGTTGTTCACACAGACAACTGGGACCCTATTCTGGTAAACATATTCACCGCAGCATTACTAGAAAAAGCGTTGCTTTCGTGGGAGCAACGTAAAGGTGCCAACGTAATAGAAAGATTTTCTCACCACCCAACATGAAATTCCGGAAAGGGTACAGGAAAACATTTACAGAACTACAGAGCTGCCACAAATATACAGTCAAGAGGTAAGTTCAGGCTTCACCTCGAGGTGCCCGCAAGTGCCACAGAAACATTTATGGAGGTTATGAAGAATGATCGTCCAACGTTTACATCCGTTTACATCAATCATCCGCACCTATCAAAAGCACAAATATTGTGGCACCTCCGATACAAGATTAAAGGTCAATCAGGCATAACAGTTCGCTCTTAATAACGATAATTTCAATTGGGAAACTCTAAAAGCTAGATACGAAAACGAAAGAATATTGGTCGGTAAACAAGTAACGACTCTAATGAACTTGCCAAAAATTAAGAAAGAAGCAAGTGTAAAATTCATCAAACTGGAATCCATTGTTGTTCACACAGACAACTGGGACCCTATTCTGGTAAACATATTCACCGCAGCATTACTAGAAAAAGCGTTGCTTTCGTGGGAGCAATCGCTCTCATCACGAAAGAGGTGCCCAACGTGGCAACTAATGAAAGATTTTCTCACCACCCAACATGAAATTCCGGAAAGGGTACAGGAAAACATTTACAGAACTAAGAAACATTTACAGGACTAAGAATATTAAACCGAACCAAAATAGAAGCTCAAACAGACCCCAAGTTAGTAGCAAAACCAATTCAACCAAAAGCTTTCAAAAAACGTACTAGTTCATATCCGAACTAAAAAAAGAAAACAAACGTCATGCGAACTATGCACAAGAGGTCATACACTTATATCTTGCGTGAAGTTTAAAAATTAAATATTAACGAAAGGAACCACTTTTTCAGATCAAAGAGATTCTGTACAAACTGCTTGTCCAAATTTAACTGCTTATATTGTCACAAAAGACACAATTCAATTCTTCATTGCAGCATTCATTCTTCGTACTTGGTAAGATTAGTTATTTCAATGAACGGTGCTTTTAAATTATACCGCCACTCTAAAAGCTGTTTGCACTAAATGGGATACGTGCAGATAACGTTCAGAGCGGAATGGACAGTTTTGTATATACTCGCTGTCACTTTTATTCGTGCATTGGGCACGAATCAGCGAATTCCTCAGTTGCCGACCGTAGCGAGCAAAATGTGACAAAAGTTGAGCCCGTAGAAATCAGCCATATTTTTTTGTTTTCATATGAACAATGTTACCCTTGCGCAATACGCAGATATATTTTTGTACACATCTAAGTTTTCAATTACAATTTTTCGTAATATAAAATATCAAAACTGAAATCAAACTATTAAAAATAGTTTATATATTTATAAATAATAGCATTCGACTCCGATTTTGAGTAAGTTTAAGAAAATTTCAAACATACTCGTATTGAAGACAATTTTTATAATTACTGCAGTATATCGAGACTGGCAACCCTGCGTTGTAAGCGAGCAATCAGCTGACACGTTTCTATGAGCGGGGGGTAGAAGCAGTGTTGGCTGACCATTTACATTGCGTTCTTATAAGATTCGGGTTGCGGTTTTGCGGAATTCGCTGATTGCGCTCTTACTTGCATTATTGTGATCGCAAAATTCGATCGCATAATTGCATATGTATTATTTGAAGTATTGTAAAATTTAATTGACACTTGAATTGGAAACATGAATGTACATAGCAAAAACTCCGTTTAAAAAGCTACCCTCCCATAAGTTCCGTTTAATTAGATGTATTCCGAGTTTTAACATAAAAAATAACAATGAAAAGCGTTTTTTTAAATTCTATATCAGGCAGTGATTTCGTCCGTTTCCGAAAGACCATTTATGGAAATTTAGCAATGCTGATGAGAATTCTTTACTGTACACAATGTCGCAAATAAATCATAAAATATAATCCTTCTTTAATTAAATCGCAAACACCAGAAATATCTCAAAGTCAACATTCTTCGGATCAACCAGAGAATGTAAGGTATAGAGAAGGTGCAAATCGAAATCTGTATGATGTTCGATTGGACGACTAACAGAATTTATAAGATTGTGACACGGAATTTCACCATTCTCGCTGCTATTTAGCAGAATTGAGCACGTGCAGTGGCGGAAATATATGAAAAATGACCAAGAATAAATAAAGAGAATTGCTTTGAAGAAAAATATACAAAGTCACACAGAGAATGTAAAAAAGCATTCTCTGAGTGACATATGCATGCTTATATGAACCATTGTCACATATGCGTGATTTTCACATATGCATGCTTATTTTGTATTATATGAACCATTGTCACATATGTGTGATTATTTTGTGTTATAAAAACCATTGCTTTCCGAAAAATGGTAAAAATTTTATCTGATAAAATTAAATTAATTATATTAATTTTAAATGAATTATTATTTCAGAAATATATTAATTTCGACTATTATAAAATGAACTTAAATGTGCCCATATAAACATTTCTATTCATTCCTTTCATATCTTCAAAAAAATTAATGACCTTCATGAAATATGAATTTTCGCATTATTTCGTTATCATTGCCATATTTATACCAATAGAATTTCTGTGGCATATACATATGTACATATATTATTTCTTTGGCACATTTGTCTGTATGTTTACGAAAGCAAATGTACATATGTATGTACATACATTCATAATAACAAGTGTCGCACGCATCTTTCGCATCTCCGTTGTCACGATCAACCAATGGCCGAAACTGGCTTTTGGTCGAAGAGTCAAATGCTAAACACATTGAGCGCGACAGACTGTTCTGTCAAATATTAAAATACACACGTTCTTATGGACACAGTTATGTAGTTGTTCCCTAAGAACGTGTGTATTCTAATATTTGACAGATGTCGTTTGCAGTCTGTCGCGCTCATTGTGTTCAGCACTTGTGTGATGATAGAAATTCCAAGCTGTGCCGAAAAAAATAAACGAATGGCCGCCAATTGTCACCGTTTCCTCTGTAACAGCTTCACCATCCAAAGGGCGTAAATATGTATGTATGTATACGTATGAGCATGAATACATATCGACGCAGATTTTTGTCACGGTAAAATATTTTATACAAATATTATAAATCGACAACTCCTATGTTGCCACTTTTCTCTCTTCTTTCTTAGAACAAACACCAGAAGATGTTCAATTTATGATTTTTAGCTTTTGCTATAAAATAACAGGCAAAAATTAAAAATAAATTCTGTTGAGACCCGAACCAGTGTACTCATCGTGGCTTTTCAGGTGCTTACCACCAGCACCACCATTGACACTTAGATTGCGTTGTCCTAATTATGGTTTGGTTCTGCATGAAAGAAATATACAATGGATCGCCAATTGTTACTGCTTTCCTTGCTGCTGGAACAGCATCGCCTACAAGGTAGCGTAATTATGTATGTATATGTATGAGCTTGCATACATATCGACGCAAATTTTTGCGAGCCACGGAAAAATACTTATTTTACAATTGACAAATATTGTAAATCGACAAGAGCTATATTGCTACTTTTCTCACTTCTTTCTGTGAAGAAGCATCAGAAAGTTGTTCAATTTATGATTTTTTGCTTTTGCCATCGTCGCGAAAAGACGCTTGTAGGCAAAGGCATGCTCGGGGAGATGTTACGGCCTCTGTTTTTATGAATGAAGCGAGGTCGCTTGTGGCATATGCGCCTGCCTGTTTGAATGAAATCGTTTTTGTTGTAAAATTTACTACATTTGGGCTTCGCCAATTCGGCTGCCATATTGACTTGTGATGCTTCTGCTATTTAGACAATTGTTGTTTTTGTAGAACAATGCTTCCATTTTTTGTTGGTGACATATTCACATGTGTACGCATATGTTAGTATGCTTGTGCATGATTTGTTCGGAAGTGTATACAAATATATGTACATATAAGTATATATGAATGTATGAACATGCAGATCGCGCACATGCAATAAGTATATTGATAAGTGATAAAATCTTGATATGAATTTCTGAACGCGCACATGCGTATACATGCAATCATATGAGCAGATAATAGATTAATATGATAGACGATGTATTTATATGTACATGTATTGTTGTGATAAATTAAAAAAAAAATGTATAGAGATATATTGTACGCAGTACATATACGTATATACATAAATTTTATTAAACAATAAATAACATGGTAACGTAACAAAAATTCATTTTTTAATTTAAATTAACGAAAATAATGTACATTTATAAGATAAGGAAACAAACGAAAAAGTTAATTTCAGTGCAAAACTAAAGAATAATCCAATTACAAATTACAAAATTAAATTTAAAATTGTCGCGAAATAATATAAGAACTAACTAATCTACGATTACCGATGACATATTCCTTTTGTTTTC
Organism: Bactrocera correcta; assembly: GCA_027475135.1. Taxonomy (NCBI): domain Eukaryota; kingdom Metazoa; phylum Arthropoda; class Insecta; order Diptera; family Tephritidae; genus Bactrocera; species Bactrocera correcta. The sequence continues at coordinate 73,978,141 of CM050322.1, read as the reverse complement.
GTATTCAATTCTTTTTTTATTCTGTTGCTGGCGTTTTGGAAAAAATTCAATGTAGTCCGCTCGAATTCCATATCCGTGGCAGCTCTATAATAGAAAAAAATTACAAATAAGAATACAGCAATAAAATAAATATTACGCCTTAATGCAGTCGTCACACTAAGTGCTCTTGCCGGTTTTTTCGTCTTCGTTCCTTTCCAGGAGTATATCTGGGCAACATCGTCCGTAAAAATTTTTCGCCAAGCCATTTTAATAAATTTGTTCGAATTGGATGCTATTATCATTTGCAATTCAGCCTCCTATGAAAGTATATAGACAAGTTATTGATATAATAATATAAATGAAAATTTACCAAATCGTTAAATTTTGTTTCGGAAGATTGAATTTTGTCTTCAAAAGTAGCGAAATCATGCGCCTCTGCAAAAGGTTTTTGTGGCAAAATTTTATTTCTTTTTTTTTTGTAGCATTATGGGAATTCGATTTAACTTCTTCCAATACTCTCTTCAGAAGCTTTTGAGTTGCATGATATTCTGAAATTATCAAAATTGTCATATGCATATGTACAATAGCTATATAAGTATATGTATGTACCTTTTAACAAATCTTCTACCTTCTTATCCAGACTATTCAGTTTGCTACTTAAGTCGTCAAAATCTACGATTTAATTAAAATGTTAGAACCACTTCAAAAAAACGATATTGTATTAACTACTTACTTGATTTAGTGGTCTGCTCACATCCAATCGATATAAGCGAGCTATTGAAATCCATCTAATTGTGAATAAGAGGAATAAATACATATTGACTACATTCAAAATTACTAAGCAAGATCATTTTTTGTGATATTTCTTCCGCTAAATGCTGATAGACGCAACTTGAAAATTGTAAAGCAGAGCAATATCTTATATTAAAGTTTGATGATTTTATTGGTGTAATAAAGAAGTCATTCAAATTGATAACTTCCACGGATGAAATTTTTGATACACCATTTTCCTGTGAAAAATTTATGACTTTAAAAATCTTACTTTTTATGTTGTAAAAATTATCTGGCATTTTTAAGGATAAATAAAATGAATTTGTATTTATTGATTTCATTGGCTAATTTTGCTTTACATTTGCAACCTCAAAATTATCATTATTGAACAAGCTTTCCTCAACTAAACGATTATAAATTACATTTACGTTTAAGCTTGGACAAAAAGTTCTCGAACTTAAATGCGCTAATAGATTCTAATCCTCCATAATTTAATGCATCAGTATGTAAATGAGTAAGACAGGGGAAGTTAAAAGTTAAGAATGAATCGTCATAAAGTCTAGAAATGTTTTTGACGAATTCACTTAAAAGAATTTTCGCACACTCATTTTCGACGTAAGAGGTCTGTAGCCTTAAACCTCTCAATTTCTTGTAGGGTACGTGGATGTCGAGCAAATTCTTTGGGAACCTGATTACTTACAAAGAGTATTTTAGAATTTATTGAATTAATTTGGGCTGGTTTTAAAGAATACAATCTATTGTGCCTAATCCAGCCAAGAAATAAGCTTTTCATGACACCTAAACACACCACATGCATATAGTCATATGGAAATGACTTCACAATGTCGATTTACATTACTTCGTGAGCGAAAATCTGCATCTGTTCTATTAGGATAGATTTAATTATCCGATGTCCAACAGATTCGCCTTTTTGAGTGCATTTTATGCAACAAAAAAAGCCAGTGTGTCCTTTAACACCCAATACATAGGATCTTGCTGGGGCATCACAAATAAAAGACCCGCAATAAATTGAAAAATGTTTACCATTGAAGTATAACCATGTTCTAATAAGTACAACAGCTCATCCACAAATCGTTGCAAGAAGATGTTCGGGCAGAGTGCCTTACTATTCCCGCAATATGCTCCCACAATCATGACAACTGGTTCCCCATTTACATTTATTAAAATAGGCCAAGCTTGCAAATTAGAACTTTTTGCGAGTGGAAGGCCATCAATATTAATGTTCAGGTTAATTTCGGTGAAGTCAAATGATTTCCTCAATAAAAAATCTGTCAGGGAGTCTTAGCAAGAATATACTCTCCTGTTCCCATTTTATCTATGGGTGAAATCTTAGGAGTACACTTTAAAGTTCGTGCATCCTTTGGAATGTGTCTAATATATTTTTGTAGAATTCCTAACAGACTACTAGTTGCAACGGTAGAAATATAATATTTGACCGCCCACTCCGCTAACTTTTTCCTAACTGAAGTGTTTGTCACGTTTAGGTTGGATTCCTCATATACGGAATCTTCACTTTCTACGTCACTAAACTCATATTCCACCCTATTGGAAGTAGACGGACTTTCCTCCATAGCCGCATCTACACCTGGGATCTCCAGGCTTTTATTTTTCTCTACTCCATCACTATCCGTGAGCAAGTCCAATATCTGCCTCACTTCACTTTTAATTTTTTTTGTAGTATGCATTTTCTGTTCGAAATATCACAATTATAACAAATATTTATTATATTATACTTCCTGAAAAAACCTTAAGCTTTTTTAAGGTTGAAGTTCTACACGTTGGACTCACTAGTATGTGCAACTAAAAGCTAATTGCCTGTGCTATTTCGGCTTAAAAAATCCCGGTTAAAAAAGAACGTCCGTTCGCGATTATAGTCTTTAATACAATGATAATCTTTATTCCAACAGTTCATTAGTTAGCCTAAATCTTAACCTAACGGCTTAGACTAGAGGTAAGTATGTATACAAAGAAGGGGTAAGTATATAGTTCTAATTCAATTCAGCATCTTAAATTCATTGTAATAGATTATTCTAGTACCTAAGTAGTAGATTATGGTTATACATGTATATTACAAAATTCGTAAGTATGTATTTTACATAATGTAAAAGATTTTATAATGCATACAATTATTTTAACAAATTAAGTTCTTAAAATATATTTTTTGATTTATAAAGTCGCATGACGCAACATCGGCCACCTTGACAGGATCATGATCCTTCAACTTCGACAGACAGCAGGGCGAGCTTGTGAATAGGGCGCTTAATGGTGCCTGCCTTGGTTGCCACGTCTGCCACTCGCACCTTTCCGTCTCGTCCTTCTACGGTTGCGGCGATTCGTCCTAGTGCCCACTGCTGCGGTGGCGTGTTGTCTTCGTGGACGAGGACGAGATCGCCGGGTTGCAGGTTGCGTTTCGGGTGCAGCCATTTGTTGCGCTGCTGAAGACTGGTAATGTACGTTTTGGACCACTGTCGCCAAAACTGTTGCTTGAGACAGCAAACAAGTTGCCATCTCTCGCAATAGCGAACTCGGTCCGTTGACACTTCTGCCGGTGGTAAGGCTCGGAGGGAGCACCCTATTAATAGGTGTGCTGGAGTCAATGCTTCGCCATCGTTGGGATCCTGGCTTAACGGTGCGAGGGGCCGCGAGTTGAGAATGGCCTCCACTTCGGCTATCAGTGTTCCTAGCTCTTCGGCGGTGAGCAGCACGTTGCCCATTGCGCGCACGGCGAGGTGTTTGGCAGACTTCACTGCCGCCTCCCATAACCCGCCGAAGTGCGGCGCCCTCGGTGGTATAAAGGCGAATTTGAACCCTTCTACGGCGGCGAATTCCAGTACTTCCGGAGACTGGGACAGAAACGCCTCTTTGAGTTCGCGCAACTTGCGATCGGCGCCGACGAAGTTGGTTGCGTTGTCGCTGTATATCGTCTGTGGCATCCCTCGGCGACCAATGAACCTTTTTAGGGCGAGAATAAAGGAATTAGTTGATAAGTCAGAGACTAATTCTAAGTGTACTGCTTTAGACGTGAAACAAACGAAAACTGCGATATAGGTTTTTACGGGTGGTCGACCGCGTATTTTTAATGTGGTATAAATTGGACCACAAAAATCTACGCCACATATAAGAAAGGGTCGTAGCACTCGAAGCCTTTCGACTGGCAAATTTCCCATTATTTGGGTTTGCAACTTCGGCTTATAATGAAAGCAGTGTGTACAGTTTCTTACGGTTCTACTGCATGCTTCTCTTGCATTAATCAGCCATATGCGTTCTCGAAGAAGCCCAACCAACGCTTTTGCCCCTACGTGGTGATTTCGAAAGTGCAGGAACCGTAAATAATTGATAACGAAGTGCGAATTCTTATTTAGTAATAATGGGAATTTGGCATCGTATGGGAGAGGTGCATTTAAAAGGCGACCTCCTACTCGGATTAATTTGAATGAAAGCGACATATCCGAGTACTCATGCAAAAACGGATTCAGTTTTTGCAAGTTTGCGGGTAGCGTGGTGCCTTTCGTGAGTTTTTGGATTTCATTCGCAAATTCCGAATGTTGAATCACCTGAACAATTTTTAAAAAACTCAAGTGTAATTCGTCAGATGTCAGGTGCCTTCTCTCCGTAGGTATTTTTGGTCGTCTAATCCACCGTAATAGATAGGCAACCACACGAAGCAATTTTTGATGAGAAGAGAATTTTTCGATAAGGTTCAATAGTGAATTCTCTTTCACATTTATGGCTAGTGTGAAAGTATTTTTCTTCTTCTCTAATGCTTCATCGTCTGGGGAAAGCTGGAAGTGAGTGTTAATTGGCCATAAAGCGGGGTCTTCTAGGAGGAACTGTGGACCGCCAAACCATATTGAATTATTCAATTCATCCACGTTGCAACCCCGAGACACTTGATCCGCAGGATTTTGTTTTGTTGGCACATGTCGCCAATTTATATTGTCAGTCCATTCTTGGATTTCAGACACTCTATTTGCAACAAAGGTTTGTAATGACGATGGATGCGTTTTTACCCAATGCAATACGATTTCAGAGTCTGTCCAAAATATAATTTTTTCAAATTGTCGATTCAACATTGGCGCAATTCGTGACCATAATTTGGCAAGAAGATGTGCTGCCGAGAGCTCGAGACGCGGAAGAGACTTGGTCTTCAGCGGAGCCACTCTAGATTTTGCAGTAAGCAGCATACATTTGACACCACTAGCAGATTGGCTTCGTATATATATGCAGCATCCGTACGCTCTTATTGAAGCGTCGGAGAAGCCATGTATTTGGCAGGTAGCACTCGACTCTAGATTTACGTATCGAGGAATGCTAATTGATGACAGCTGCAGTAGGTTGGCTTTGAAATTCTGCCAGCTAGTATCAAGACGCAATGGAAACGACTCATCCCAATCTAGTTTTTGGATCCAAAGCTCTTGCAATAAGATTTTTGCTTTGGTAACTAGTGGGGCTAATAATCCAAGAGGATCGAAAAGGCGAGCAGAGACTGATAGTATGTTTCGTTTAGTAGCTCGCAGATCATGAAAATTGGCATCCAAAACAAACCGAAACAAATCCTCTTTCGGCAACCAATGAATTCCTAGTGTTTTAGTTGAGTTTTTGTCATTGAAGCTTAATGACTTTTCAGTATAATTACTGTCGAAAAATTTAGGGTGGTTCGAAAACCACTTTGTTAAGGTGAATCCGGCCGAGTTTAATATTTTAACTACTTCACTTCTTATAAGATCTAGAGAATCAAAATTTTCAGATCCTGTTAATAAGTCATCAACATAAAAGTCTCTTTTAATGGCCAATGAACCGAGTGGGTATTTAGTTGTATTAGCATCACTGAGCATTTGTAAACACCGTGTTGCGAGAAATGGAGCAGGCGCAGTGCCGTATGTTACGGTGTTAAGACGAAAAATTTGAATTTGCTCAGAAGGATGCTCTCTCCACACAATAAGCTGACAATTTCTGTCGCATTCATGCATAATTATTTGACGGTACATTTTAGTAATGTCCGCTGTTAGTGCATACTTATGTAAGCGAAAACGAAGAAGAGTTGAATATAATTCTTCTTGGATGGTTGGACCTACCATCAAAAGTTCATTTAATGAAATTTGAGAAGAAGTACGACTCGACGCATCAAAGACAACTCGTAATTTTGTTGTTGTGCTTTCGGGCCTCAAAACACACTGATGCGGAATGAAATAGTGTGGTTCACTCGGGATCTTATTATTTGTTGGGCTCATGTGACCCAGCGCTTTATACTCATTCATGAAGTCCAGATACATTTTACGAAGTTCTGGATCTTTCAATGTTTTCCTCTCCAGGGCCTGAAACCGCCGAACTGCGATTTCATAGGAGCGACCGAGTAATTTAGTAATTCAGCTTTAAAGGGCATTCTGACTTGAAGAATTCCTGAAGGTAATACTTCAGTTGTATTGACGAAAAATTGTTCACATTCATTTTGTTCAGGTGTGAATTTGTTGCCAATTGTTTCTGAAGGAAGTTCCTCCAGAGCCCAGAATTTTTGGACTACTGAATCTATTGACGTTAAGTCTTCTTCAGTTTGGCATAATGTGCTATTTACTTCGGGAGGAGGACTAAGACTGCTGACATATTTGCCAGAAACAATCCATCCCAAAAGAGTTTTCTGTAGCGTTGGTTGATTAGGGCCACTTTTAATTTGACCAACCGCTAATAATTCGAAAAAGGTTTCCGCCCCTAATAACATATCGATCTTTTGAGATTTTTGGAATTCTGTATCCGCCAATTTAATATTGTGCGGAATTTTCCAACCATTAATATTAATGGTATGGTCTGGATGATTAGCCGAAATACATCGCATAATCCAGAATTCCGCCGAAAATTCATAACTATTTACGCGCGACTTCACAAATGCGGTCAATTTAGCCCCGACTTTTGTACTTGAATTTCCAATCCCGATAATATTTAAGGTCCTGTTTTGGCGTCGAATCCGCAGTTTTTGGGCCAAATCCTCCGTTATAAAGTTGACTTGACTTCCCGAGTCCAGCAAGGCTCTTGCGGGCAGGTACTCTCCACAACTTGATCTCACCAGAATAACTGTTGTTGCCAACATTACCCGATCAGGCGCACTTATTGTATACATTGCGTGTGTAGTTGTTGTTGGTTGATGAGGCTCAGCAGCGAAGGATACAGGATACTGGTGCAGTAAGGTGTGGTGGGACCGATTACACACGCGACATCGATCCGCTCTGCATTTGGATACCGTATGTCCCTTACGCAAACAATTTATGCATAAGGGCACCGATTTGACAAACTCAAATCTCTGTTGAACAGAGAGAGTTTTAAAAATGGGGCAAGCTGTTAGGTAGTGGTCGATTTAAACTGCTGGCATGTTGGCTGTTTTGTATTCGCTGCAACTAAAGCGGATTTAGTTCCATTCATGTGAGGCTGCTTCACGTGGTTCACGCTGGCTGCTGCTATGGGTCTCGTCCTCGAAGATGATGCGCCTTCAGCTGATAGGTGCTGGTACCGTCTATTTAAGATAGCTTCACAATCCTTCCACAATGGTAACTTGTCGTAATGCAGCTGTTCTTCCCACTTTGATCGGGTGGCAGAGTCAACCTTTGTCATGACTATATGAATAATTATCGCATTTGTGATTTGTTTCTCATCGCCCAGCGATAGCAATGAGTCATATACAGCCGACACCTCATCAATCATCGCGCGCAATGAAGGGGCTGATGGCTTAGGGATAGTTGGCAGCTCAAAAAGTTTTGAAATCGTATTAAAAAAAATCAAACATTTATTGTCATAAACCTTTTTGAGACTTGCCAACGCCTTCGGATAGTTTTCGTCCGACATTTGAAACGCTTTTACCGTGCCTAGAGCCTCCCCAGATAGACAATTAACCAGATGGTTAAATTTTTCAATATCTGGGATGTTTGGATCATTGTGAACCAAACTCTCAAACAAACTCATGAAATTTTTAAATTCCGAATATTCTCCCTTGAATTTCGGCAAATTCATTTTTGGGAGCCTTGAGCTGTGAGACGTTACGAACGATGTTTCAGCAATAGATGTTCTATTTTTGGCCAAAATTGTTTTAATTATAGATTTTGTTTCTACAATTATGTCCTCTAACTCCCCTCGGGCCATGTCGTCTTCATCAATCTCTTCAATTTTAGATTGGCATTTCATCAATTTCTCACTATGTGAGTTTAGTATGTCAAGACGACATTCCAATTCGATTGGATCTAATGACATCGTTTTTTCTAGAAGACCCGTTTTTATTCGCAAAATGCTACTTTTCGCCACCGTCCTTTAATGATTTTAAGTCGATCAACTCCTTACTCGGAGAGAGGTTGGCGGTAGTTGGCTTTGGCTTGCTCATTTTTGCTTGTTAAATTAAATTTCCGGAAAAAAAAAACTATACAGGTTGGCAACAGATATATTAGGGATCGATAACGAAAACGAAAAATATATGTATAGCGATTCCGAAATATACGAAAGCCAGACCAATAGCAATAAAGGTTGGCAACAAATATATTTGGAATCGGTTACGAGAACGAGAAAAAATGATATCGATTCCCAAGTATACGAAAGCCGAACCTATGAAGTATGCAAAATAAGCAATAGCACAATTGAACGTTCTTGAAAATGTTTTTTTTATTTTAAGCGAGAAAATTTTCCAAAGAACCGTAAAATTTTATTTCGTTTAAAATTTTAAAAATTTTTTGTCTGCAAGATATAAAATGTCGCACCTTAATGTTCAATTAAGAACGCTACCGCAAATCCCACGATCCCTCTTTCACTTATGTAGATGCATAGATGCATAGATGCATAAATGCTTATGTACATGTGTATGTATATATACGTATGCGAATATTAAAATATAAATATATGCAATAAGAAAATATACGTATGTGAAAAAATGTGAAAAGAGGGAGAGCCAAAAACTGAAAGTGTGCACTTGCTCTTTTTTGTTTTTTAATTTTCGTTTTTTTTTTTTTTTTTTTTATTCGCACCACTTTCAGTGATTCGCACTCGTTACCTGTTGTGAATGCATAGGCGGTTTGCCTGCGTTCACTTCCCTTTTGCAGAGAATGCAATTGCAGCTCATTCCCACGAAGAGACGGATCTGGCGTCGACGTTAGCAGCGACGGTGTTGTTGACGTTGACTTGGCAGCGGCGAGAATCCGCGTTGACGCAGCAGCGGTGGGACGATGGTGTTGACGTTGACGTAGCAGCGGCGAGAATCCGTTGACGCAGCAGCAGTGGGACGATGGTGTTGACGCAAGCCCGTTCGGTACCGACGTGATGTTCCCACAAATAGTCTAACGTTTTAACGGCCAAAGTTATCGGTTTTTAGTTTTACGGCACTTTTCTTTTAACGGGTTGTACCTCTTTTCCGGCACTTTTTAGCAGCACTCGCGACACTCTTTTTATTTTGCTTATGTTTAGCAACGGCACTTTATGTTTTTGGCGGTAGTTTTTTAATATAATGCACTAACTGTGTAACCACCTTTAGCAGAAAAATGTAAACGCTTATTTCAATACTGCTTTTATTTTCACACTCCACTGTATGCCGTTTAACCGATTTATCCACCTTTGGTTTCTCTCCTTTTCTTCCTTGTGTTTGCGCACTATTGGACTGGTGAATTATACCGCACGTATGTCATATAGTATGTATGTATTATATTGTGTTTTCACCACCCACTTCACAAAACGTTTCTCTCAGTTGCTTTTTTTTTCAACTTTTAATTTGGTTAATTTGTATTTTATTTTCTTTATGTTTAGATTTACCACTTCGTTTTTATTCACTTCAGTGTGTGTCCATATGTGTGCACTTCGCAATTATTTTACATATATGTATGTATCCACCAAGTGTTATACTATTATATATTTTTCACAAGCCACTGACGGAAAATAGGAAACATATTCTCTTCTCAAGCGGAGCATATAAGAGGTATTCATATGAATTTTTCACTCAACATGAAGTATGATATAACGAACAATTCTGCAGTATTAACTCAAAAATCACGTTTTTTGATTTATGCCGGTCTTGCAGCAAATGAGCGATATGTATATTTTTTAATGTAAAAATTTGTTTTTGAATTTTTTATATATATATGTCTTTGTCCAGACATTTATTTTTAGTATTTGTCACTTTAGTCACTTGCACTCGACCGAAACCGAAAGAAATTAAAAATTCACAGGCAATTGCTCACGCGTTAGAAATTAAATTAATACGTATTACTTTTTTCGAAAATTATTTACAGCCACGCACTGGGTCCCTGCTCGGGCGCCATGAAAAAACCTTAAGCTTTTTTAAGGTTGAAGTTCTACACGTTGGACTCACTAGTATGCGCAACTAAAAACTAATTGCCTGTGCTATTTCGGTTTAAAAAATCCCGGTTAAAAAAGAACGTCCGTTCGCGATTATAGTCTTTAATACAATGATAATCTTTATTCCAACAGTTCATTAGTTAGCCTAAATCTTAACCTAACGGCTTAGACTAGAGGTAAGTATGTATACAAAGAAGGGGTAAGTATATAGTTCTAATTCAATTCAGCATCTTAAATTCATTGTAATAGATTATTCTAGTACCTAAGTAGTAGATTATGGTTATACTTGTATATTACAAAATTCGTAAGTATTTTACATAATGTAAAAGATTTTATAATGCATACAATTATTTTAACAAATTAAGTTCTTAAAATATATTTTTTGATTTATAAAGTCGCATGACGCAACACTTCCTTTCACTTTTATTCTTCAAAATTGCTGCACATCATTATTACGTTTTTTTTAATTATGAATACTTTTTGACAGATGATTGATTGATTATTGAACGGAATGAAACGGCATGCCATATATTTGAGAAAATGATTTTTATCAAATTGTAAAACTATGGAAACAAATTTGTGAAATAGCCTTAAAGAAAATGTTGTCTTTCAAATTGAATAAATGATGAATTTTAAATTGAAAATTAATATTTTCTCCAACGTTTGAGAATTTCAATTCCAGTGTTTGTTGGGATAATACAAAAATATTTATTAGTAATAAAAATTGTAAAATCAAATAAAATTATTAAATATTCAAGACCAAATTGACTACAAATATTACTATGCATGCATTTATACAAAATTATAATCATATCATAATTATGTTTACATGTCAATATTCAATTGCCGACGGCAAAACGCAAAAGCATACATATTTGCATACATTGCGATTCCCAGTTGAAAGCAAAAATTGAAGCATGAAAATATCACAATGCTGTTGTTGGGAGTATCATAAGGAGCATGCATACATATATTTATGTCTCTTCATATTCTTGGGTATGTGAGACAGAGAACATAATGTGTTTTGTAAACATTTTTGGGTGTCAAAAATGAAACAAAATATAAACAAGCAAACCGAAATTCTTCATTGGGAGTTTATTCATATTCTCTGCTTGGGCATGTATGCCTTGTCATCATATGCCGAAAATACATATATTTACTTCTCTTCATATTTTCTGTTTGAGTATGTGAGAGAACTGCTAACATTTCACATCGTGAATTCTGTGGCTGTGAGGTGAATTCCCTATCACAATTCTATAAAATATTCGACACCGAACCTGCACCTTCTTCATACTTTACGTTCTCTGGATCAACCTAGTAGTCAGGGTTCAACGCATGAAAATTTCGTAATCGAAGACTCAATATATACAATTTTGGGAGTTTCGCCAGTCCAAAATAAATTGTACTGTATAACTGCGATTGATAACACCGGTCAACATTTTTTTTTGGATTTCTTCTTCTCATGCTTGAATTCTGATACTAGACATTGAAAAACACTTAAGTAATAATCTATAGTTCTTAAAGTTTGCTTTGGGCTGATCTACATCGATAAGTATATTTTAATTTATTTCATAAATCAAAGATGGCAGCACTTTGATTAACCCGAAAGTAAATAGTATTATTATTTGTAAGAGGCACAGTAGTGAATGTTAACCTGTTTATTATAGATGTAACAAGAATATTAGTGTATTACTCAGTTAAAAAATGGTATTAAGTTAGTGTAAAAATGATGTTAATTTATTCTGTTTTATTTGCGGTGAGTTTATTAAAGTTATAAGTAAAAAATTTGCTTTATCAACAAATTTCAAACTTTGCGAAGCCTATGAAGCCTATTTAACCTAAAAGTCAGTAATCAAAATGAAAATTGGGTACCTCACTTCGCCTGCGTTAATTGTAAAAATACTTTAGAAGGTAAGAAAAAAATCGAAAAATTGCTCTAATTTCTACGAAAGCAAACTTTAACCGGAAAAAAATATTTTTCCATTATTTTTGTCATAGGAGAAACTAAAATTTAACATGTAGATGTCAGACCCAAAAATCGTGCTGACCGGTGTAATTTTCCTGCTCAAAAATCTGTGCACTTATTTTCTACAGAAAAATATATTTTAATTTATATATTGATAATTTCATGTTAAAAAGAACTTCTTACACGTGAAATAAGCTTGAAGAAATACAAGAAATAATAAAAAAAAAATTCGAACACGATTTTAATGTTGTTCCTCCTTCGAAAGCGGACATTATAATTCAGGAATATTCTGCAATTATTCAGAATATTAGAAACAGACAGGTAAAATCAAAAGTTTTTGCAATAAAATAGTTGTTCTCTTTCTTATTTGAGTTTTTCGTACCATTTTATACACCAAACATGTTTCAATCGACAACTATGCTTACAGATTTCTTTTGAGTCTTTTACCAAGTGATTGGTCGTATAGTAAAATAAGTGGGAAATAAAAACAGCAAAACAAATACAAAATGATAATTACGTCGATGCATCTTTAAGGACTAATCTATCGAAGAAAAGATCGTTCAATTTTATGAGCGAAGAAAATTCAAAGCAACTTCCTGGAAAGAGGGACAGTACATCAGTCATTCAGAAAGATGGCAAGAGACAACATGTTCAGAAAAAACTAGTTTTGATGAATATTTCGAAACTCTCTGAGAATTTTAAAGGAAAAAATCCAGACGTCAAAATATGTTTTTCAAAATTTGCTTCACTTCGTCCCCGGCACTGCGTTTTAGCAGGTAGCAGTGGCACGCACACTCTATTCGTATGCATTATCCATGAAAATGTGAAGTTGATGTTGGAAGGCGAGCTAAAGAAATTTTTTGATTTTTGAAACAAATTCTTGGACCTTTATCAGTGCAGTTCGAATGTATTATCTACTAAGAAAATTTTCAGATTGATAATTAAATTAACAAATACACGAATAAATAGCTACATAAGCGATCATAAATCAATGAATGAAGATAAGTGAATAGATTAATGAATAAATAAAAGATCAGAAAAAAATGAATGAATGATTGGTGAAAAATGAATAATGAATACATACATAAATGAGTTCATAATGAATAAATAATGAATAAAGAAATAACATCACACGAACATTTGCCTTTGAAATGAATTTCATGGCTTTAATTTTTTTGAATATTTTTTTGTTAAAATACTGTGATGACATCTAATGATAATTGATAAGTAATATCTCATTGGCTTTAACTGTGATTAGATCGGATTAATTATGAAGAAATTGGAAGATTATATATTTTATGATAAATGATTCAAATTTAGCAAGTGTTTTAGGAACAGCTCATGGATCAGCAAAAACCGAGGGAGGTTGCACTCCGGGAGTGTAGGCAGAAGTGAGAACTTGAACTTATGGCGCGTTGGGCACTTTTTTGGGTGAGCATTTTTAGGTGCGCTCGAGTTAAGGAACACATCGCTCACCCAAAATTCTTATCAACTAAACAGACGAATATATACAAATATCAAAAATCAATAGTTAAATATGCTTATCACCTTAACAAACATCACTGTCGATTAGACGAACCACAGCGGCACATCGGCTAATCTTTATCAGAAAAATAGTAAAAACATCTTTATCTGGAAAACAATAGAGACATCCTTATCAAGAATGCAGCAGTATATCCCTATCAGCAAACCACAACTATATAAGTTGTCTTAAGTCTATTATAAGCACGTTGTAAGAAGAGGGAGTCGTAAGAAGACGGTTTGTTAATAAAAATGTAAAAATAAAATAGAAAATCTTTACATTATTGACTGGGGGCTCAAACCGGTCAATTAAGACATTTTGTACTCTACAGTAATGAAGGAGTAAAATAGACAAAAAATTCCACGGTAAATAAGATTTCCAACACTAAATGTTTGAAAAAAAGTGCTAAAATAATTAACAAAAAAAAAAAAACAGAAGTATAGATCCTGAAAAAGCAGACAATACATCACTAATTAACTAGCAAACCTGGACGCACTAAAAAAACTTCGTAAGTCAATAAAAAAACAAACATTTGACGACAACAGACAAATAAAACCGCAAAACGAAATGGAAGAACAAATGGCTCAAATGCATGCACAAATGGCGTCACTGATGTCATCTCTGCAGCAGCAACAAGAAGAACTGAAATAACGACTAATAGCAATGGAACAACAACATATTTCAGAAGTCACACCATTCATCGAACTTGAGGACATCAAACTCAACGTCCTCGATCCAAAAGAAATTGATTTGGTACTTTTCAAATCACTGCCTAAATTTGATGGCAGTCAGGCAGCATACAGATCATGGAGGTCACAAGTATGGACATTCATGGAAGCCTTAAAAAACTTTAGCCATCATCCAAAATACTTCAGCGCTCTCGGAATCATAAGGACGAAGATCGTAGGACAAGCGGCTGATATTTTGACAAACCACAACACGAAGGTGAATTTTTACTCCATTATCAACTGATTGGACTATTCCTTTGTCGACCAACGTCCCCTATACGTTTTATTGGATGAAATTAAAAAAATTACACAAGGAAGGAAATCCCTAGCAGAATTCCATAGCAATGTGTCCAAAGCGCTGAATTTAGCATTATCCAAAATTGAGATGTCTAATAAACATAATAGTATGGATATGAAGGACTATGCTAACCAAGAAGCAGTCAGGACATTCATTCTGGGCTTAAATTCAAAATACACAAGTGGAACGTTTTATGGCAACAATCCAAACAACTTAGAGGCAGCGTATGCAATAGCTTGTACCTTCCGTCATGACAACGCAAACCATTAATTCGAGATACAATCTACTCAACCGAGATACAACCAAAATCCTCGCTTTTAACCCACACAACGTCACCAACAATTTGTGTCACAAAACAAGACAGAATATGATGATCCATCAAAACACAACTACAAGACCAACTATAATCCTCACTTCAACCATAATCAATCTGCATATCGTCACCAGCATCAATATCGAGCAAATGACAGGATGCAGCAAATTAAAAATCAACCTCAACAATGGCAACCTGCACCAGTTCCAATGGACATAGACAGCTCCAGACGATTTGAAAGTACAACAAGAAATAACGTAGTAAATCGTAGCTATAATAATAGACATAATGCGAACAAAGGAAATAAGGAATTTAGCAATGGAAATGCGACACACAAAATAAATCAAACCAAAAGGGAAGAAGATTTAGAATCTGTAGACTAGTCGAAATATGAAGAACAATATGAATCAGGGAGCACTTTTTTAGGCGAATAAACGGGATGCCTTGCATTCAAACAAAATGTGGCCTAACAGGCACGCTCGTTAACTTATTAGTAGATACAGGATCAACAAACAGTTATATAAATAAAATTTGTAACATAGGGAAATCAATTAAAGTTAAACCATTTAAAACTAAAACATTGCACGGTTATTTCGTCATAAACTCTAAAAAAGTAATCACGATGTACGGCCATCATTTAACCTTTTTTGAAACAAATGAGCTTAAGGAATTCGACATGATTCTTGGGGAACAAGGATTACGTCAAATGAAAGCAGAAATAAATTTATTCAATTATAGCCTAAAGTACCAAAAAAAAGATACTTTCAAAAAATGAACAAACAATTAACTATACTATTAATAATGAACAATTCAAAGACCAGGTAGACAAACTCATGAAAAGAAATAATTGTATTAGTGAAACATTTCCCTTCACAACCACCATTCAAGCATCAATTAGGACAGAATCAGAAGATCCGATATGGACAAAACAATATCCATATCCTATGTCTGATCACGACTTTGTCAGGAAAGAGATTGAGAAACTGTTAAATGACGGTATAATTCAACCAAGCAAAGGCCCATATAACTCACCTATATGGACTGTTCCAAAAAAGTGCACCGATGACTAAGGTAGACCCAAGAAACGAATGGTTGTTGACTTCCAAAAAATTAACGCTCATACGATTACTGACAGATATCCTATACCAGACATTAATATGATAATACAAAATTTGCGAAAAGCAAAAATTTTTTCCACAATTGATTTGGAATCTGGGTTTCACCAAATCTTAATTAAACAATCTGATCGAGAAAAGACATTTTCTGTCAACGGGTCAAAGTATGAATTTATTAGGATGCCATTCGGTCTAAAGAATGCTCCATCCATATTTCAACGATGCGTCGACGACATTCTTAGAGAATACATTGGTAAATTTGCATATGTCTATATTGATGACGTATTAATATATTCTTCCACACCAGAAGAACATATGGAACACATTAAAATAGTAATTAACGCATTACAGAATGCAAACATGAAGATTTCTGACGAAAAGTCAACCTTTGTTCAAGATTCAGTCGAATACCTTGGGCATATCATAAAACATAACAAATTAACAGTTGATCCTAAGAAAATCGACACTATAAAAAACTACCCTCAACCAAAAAATTTTAAAGAACTAAGATCTTTCCTAGGACTTGCCAGTTATTACAGGAAATTTGTGAAAGATTTTGCTAAACTCACGAAGCCACTAACAATTCATTTAAGAGGAAAGTTAGGAATGGTAAAAAGAAAAATCAAAGCGCTAAAGTACTCATAAATCTGGATGATGCTGCAATAGAAGCTCTAAATAAAATAAAAAACGCATTGCAAGAACAGGTTGAACTTTTCCAACCAAATTTCTCCAAACCATTTAGTTTAACAACAGATGCAAGTAATTTTGCTATTAGAGCAGTTTTATCAAACAACCGTCAGCCGATTGCACTCATCTCTCGTACATTGAATTCAACGGAACAAAACTATAGCACCAATGAAAAGGAACTATTAGCAATAGTATGGTCCCTCCAAAAACTCAGAAACTATTTGTACGGTATAGCAAACATTACCATTATTTTTTCTATTTCCGAAAGAAATCCCAACTCAAAATTAAAAAGGTGGAAAAATTTGATTGAAGAATATGGTGCAAAATTAGTTTACAAACCAGGACACCAAAATGTCGTATCCGATGCTCTTTCCAGGCAACAAATTAATACTAACACTAGTTGTGCAGACCATTCACAAAAAAGTTCATCAAACGATATTATTAAAAAAGTTAAACAACCTCTTAATTCATTTAAAAATCAAATAATACTATCGCAAGATAATGAAAGAAATAAAATAATCACCCAAACAATATTTCCTTGTCAACGTAGGCATACAATATATTTGAAAGACACAGCAGATTTATTAACTAAACTAAAAGACACAATAACGCTAAATATTACTAATGCATTGAAAATAGATGACGAAATAATTTTCCATTTAAAAAATCAAATCATCGCGGCTTTCCCAAACTATACTTTTGTATTAGCTTAAAATCAGCTTATTGATGTCACTTCTATAAACGAGCAAATTGAAATAATTACACAAGTACACAAACGTGCCTATCGCAATTACAAAAATAATACACAGGAAATACTATTAACTCATTTCTGGACTAACATTGAAGAAATGTGTAAAAACGAAGCAATAGACTGCGAGATATGTATGTCTACAACATAAGTACGAACGACAACCATATAGGACAACCTATAGGAAAAACACCAATTCCAACACAAACAGGAGAGTACATTCAAATAGACATATTCCATATCAATACCACGCAGTATCTTAGCTCTATAGATAGGTACTCTAAATATTGTTTCTTACGAAAACTAGACACAAAGATAAAATGTCATGAATTCATAGAAGAAGTACTAACACAAGGGTACCCGAACGCCAAATATGTATCTCAGACTGATAACGAAAGTGTATTTAACGCAAACACTGCAAGATGCGTATACAATCGACTACATATTACACACGTAATAACACCAGTGCATCACTCAACTTCCAACGCTCAAGTCGAACGGTTGCCCCGTACAATCATCGAGCTCTGTCAGAGTTTAGCCGCCCAAAATAGTGCCGCGCCGGGTGAAGCAATATTTAACGCTGTTCGCCAATATAATCGAACAATATACTCCTCTTCAGGATACAAACCTGAAGAAGCTTTTTTTAATCGTGAAAAATATCCCGACATCAAAAATACACTTGAAGTAAAACAATATAAACAACTTCAATATCATAATAAAAATAGGCAAATTATAACGTACCAACCAGGCGATATAATATACAGTCGAACAGACCGCCGTAACAAAATTGCTGCGAAATACAACAAACACAAGGTAAAAGAAGACCGTGGGGACACGATCTTAACAGAGAGGGGGAAAGTCATACATAAAGACAGCATTCGTAAACAAAGCACACAATGCAACCCGCAAACATAGGACTAATAATATTTCCTTATGTAATTTCTTTCGGAAATTCCGATAAAATTATAGATCCCATGAACAAAAAATATGTACTTACTGAAACAGATGCAGTATACACTTACAATAATTCTGCTTATCTTTAAAACATAACGAACATATCTAAAATATTAGCACCCTACGAGACCTTAAGGAAAAACCAATATAATTCGAAGGAATACCATGTAGATAACATACTGTTACGATTTTACTGCTTGCTAGTTCACTTTGTTAGGTTCGTATCTCTGGATTGACAAATAAAACTACAACTGTTTAATTTAATTCAACTACTCTTTATTTCTCAACTCGTCTTCACTATAGCAGTTTGCTCTTAGCACTGATCTATTACGTTCGCGCTGCCACGGCTTATATAGCCACGCACTTCTCGCTGATGCCGACGTGTCCTTCTAGAATATCGCGTCTGGAAATTACCAGAACATAATGCTATACGGCGCCAGACGCAAGCAGACAGCCGCGGCGCCAGATGTCTACAACAAGACAAATGCTATTCCATATACCTACAGCTATTGTTCATAATAAGGGATGCATATAGCAATACAAATACAGCTTAATACTACTTTTTGTAACACTGCCCTCCACTAAAGCCTAATCGTCCCGATTAGGCACAAATCCTCTTGAACCAAATGGGGCGAGCCTCTCCAAATGCACTACTTTCATTTTACATCGTGCTTTCCCATTTCTTTGTATGCGGTATACCACGTCATTAAGTCGTTTCATCACCATATAGGGTCCTTCCCAGGCTGTCTGCAATTTCGGGGACAAGCCTTTCTTCCGAAGTGGATTGTACAACAGGACCAGATCACCTTCTTCAAAACCTTTTGAATTTGCCGCTTGATCGAACCGGTCCTTCATCTTATTGCTCATCAGATGCGTGTGCTGTCTTACCATTAGATGCAATTCATTCATTTCTTACTTTAAGGCAGAACAATAATCTCCATCATTTCTTGCAGCTGTAGGATTCGTTCCAAACTTAAGATCAGCAGGGAGTCGCAGATCAGATCCGAAAATAATCTTTGCTGGCGTGTAACCAGTTGTCTCGTGCTTCGCTGAACGATACGCCAGCAGGAACATCTGGATGCACTTGTCCCAATTCCGTTGATCTTTATCAACGATTTTCCGCAGATGTTCTTCGAGCGTTCGGTTGAATCTCTCCACCATTCCATCTGATTGTGGATGTAACGCTGTTGTCCGTGTCTTGTGGATGCCCAATAATGTACAGACTTCTTGGAAAATGGAAGATTCGAAATTCCTGCCTTGATCTGAGTGTAATTCGACGGGCACTCCACACCTTGTTATCCAATTTTCTACAAACGCTTCGGCTATTGTCTTCGCTTCTTGGTTTGGTAAGGCATATACTTCTGGCCATTTACTGAAATAGTCCATGACAACCAGTAGATATTTGTTTCCGGCCGTACTGGTTGGGAACGGACCTGCAATATCCATTGCGACTCGTTCAAATGGTGATCCCACGTTGTACTGTTGTAGCCTACCGCGACTCTTGGCTTTAGGACCTTTAGCTGCCATGCACTCTACGCAATTACTTATCCATTCTGCTATGGAATCTCGACAACCGATCCAGTAGAACCGTTGTTTAATCTTCTCAATAGTTTTTGTAATCCCAAGGTGCCCTCCACTAGGTCCATTGTGATATTCTTTCAATACTTTCGGGATCATGGACTTCGGTACTATGATCAGCAGACGAGACTGTTTGCCATCTTCGCTTTCCCAGGTACGATGAAGGTATCCATTAACGAGGTTTATGCTGTTCCATTGGGCCCAATATGCTTTTGCCGTTGGACTCTCGTTACTTATTTGTTCCTTTGGTGGTCGTACCCCATTTTCTTTGGCCATTACCAGCATTGCAAGATCAGGGTCCTCCAGCTGATTGATTCTGATGCGATGAGGAGTCCAATCATCTTCAGGTTCTATATTCAGTAATCGCACATCTATTATACCTTCTTTTCCCTCTGATTTGGAGCAATGTTTACATTCCAGTGGACAAGGGCGACGTGATAATGCATCCGCATTTTTGTGGTGAATCCCCTTTCGATGTTCCGTTTCGAAGTCGTAATTCTGTAATCTTTCGATCCATCGTGCAATTTGGCCTTCCGGATTCTTAAACTGTAATAACCATTTTAATGCTGCATGATCAGTCCTCAGCAAGAATCGTTGTCCATACAAATACTTGTGGAAATGTTTTACACATTCCACCACAGCTAGTAGTTCTTTTCGCGTCACACAGTAGTTTTTCTCTGGTTTCCCGAGCACTCTGCTGTAATACCCAATTACTCTTTCTTGTCCGTCGATGAGCTGAGACAGGACACCTCCAATTCCATAAGCGCTCGCATCTGTATCCAGGATGAATTTCTTTCCAGGTATTGGATAAGCCAACATCGGCGCCGTACAAAGTAGTTCTTTAAGCTGCTCAAACGCTTTTTCTTGTTCCAACTGCCATACAAACGGGCGATTCTTCTTTGTTAAATCATGTAAACTTCTAGCCACGTTCGCAAATCCAGGTACAAAACGGCGGTAATACGTGCATAAGCCGAGGAAGCTGCGGAGTTCATGAATGTTGGTGGGTCGAGGCCAATCTTTCACTGCTTTTATTTTTCCTTCCTCGGTGTGAATTCCCTCAGTTGACACTTTATTTTCGAGATATGTGACCTGCTTCTTCCATAATGAACACTTTTTGGGATTCAAGCGTAATCCGGCTGATGCTATTCGCTGAAAGACTTCCTCTAGATTTTTCAGATGATCATCAAACCTTTTTCCCATGATGATAATGTCATCAAGATACACCAAACATGTCTTCCAGTTGAGTCCTTTTAACACATGTTCCATCAGTCGCTCGAACGTTGCAAGTGCATTACATAACCCAAATGGCATCACAGAGAATTCCCATAACCCGTCGCCCATACTGAAAGCGGTCTTTTCACGGTCACATTCATCAATGCCTCATAGTTGTCCCGTTCACAGTCTGGAATAGTCTGAAGGATTTCTGCCGCAGGTCCTTTCAATGATACAAACAAGGACGCCACCTTGTCCGCTGCATTCCAATTATTGGCCATTGCTGTCTTTTCAAACTGAAGTTTGAAAATTTGAAATGGAATACTTCCATCGAATGTGGGTGCCTTCAATCTTTGATTATTTGTTGATGGTGCAGGGCCATGTAGTTGCAGTTCTCGCACACGATTACTCAATTGAAGAAATTCTGATTTTAAATTTTCTTCGTCATTTTTTAACGTGCTTAATTCGTCTTCAAATTTTGAAAATTTCTCTTGCACTTGTTTTTGTACTTGTAAAGTATTTTCTGTAATCTGTTGTACCAAACGATTTTCTAACTGCGTATTATTTTCAGTCATTTGTTGTGTAAGGCAAGACTTTAACTGCGATGTATTTTCAGCTATTTGCGTCATTTGCTGTGCCAGACGATTTTCTGTTTGCACTGCATTTTCAGCTATTTGCTGTGCCAGACGATTTTCTGTTTGCACTGCATTTTCAGCTATTTGCTGTGCCAGACGATTTTCTGTTTGCACTGCATTTTCTGCCATTTGCCTAATAGCCACTAACAACGTGTTCATGTCTACACTTGATGATGTTCGTTGTTCTTCTACTTTCTCTTCTACCTTTGTAGAAGTTTCTGGCCCAACAAATTCGAACTCGTCCACATTAATTCCATCCGCTTCCATTGCTTCACGTAATCGTGCCTGCAGATCCGCCTTTTGCCCGCTTATCGGCAAATTACGTTCCTCCAGTTCCTTTTTTAATTGCTGAATTCTCAATTCTCCGAATTTAACCATCTTGAATTTGGATTATTTGACAATCCCACTTCTGACACCAATTGTTACGATTTTACTGCTTGCTAGTTCACTTTGTTAGGTTCGTATCTCTGGATTGACAAATAAAACTACAACTGTTTAATTTAATTCAACTACTCTTTATTTCTCAACTCGTCTTCACTATAGCAGTTTGCTCTTAGCACTGATCTATTACGTTCGCGCTGCCACGGCTTATATAGCCACGCACTTCTCGCTGATGCCGACGTGTCCTTCTAGAATATCGCGTCTGGAAATTACCAGAACATAATGCTATACGGCGCCAGACGCAAGCAGACAGCCGCGGCGCCAGATGTCTACAACAAGACAAATGCTATTCCATATACCTACAGCTATTGTTCATAATAAGGGATGCATATAGCAATACAAATACAGCTTAATACTACTTTTTGTAACAATACTTTCAAGAAAAATAGAAACTCGTAAAGCTCAACTGCTACCATCTGCACATCGTGTAAAACGTGCCATTAGTTTTTTAGGTTCAGTTTTAAAATTTATAACAGGAACACCAGATCACGATGATCTAATAGAGATAAAGACAGGACTCAATCAACTCATTGAGAATAATAACCAACAACAACAAATTAATTCTCGATTCTAAAAGATTTTAGAAACAATAGATCCACAATCACTAGCCGATGATTTAGTCATTACTGAAGTATATAAAGAACTAGAAACGATCACAAACACAATCAATTTTGCAAAAACAGGCAGTTTTTATTTAGGAACACTTAATATTAAAGAAGTAGAAGAAATCATAAAAAACGAAATTTATGATATTCCAATAATAAATATATTAGAATATTCCGATGTTCACATATGTATGTATATTCAATAACGCCATTATTACAATTTATAAGTACCCAATAATAAAAAATAAATGCGAAAAGTATAATTTAACACCATTAGCTTTCAAACGCGGAAAATATGAACTTAAGAAAAGAGTTGCAAAATGCAATAACGAATTTACTAACATATCAAATTGTAAAAATTATATAGGATCAAATATTTGCAAAGAAGAGCCGAAAGACAATTGTACTATCCGATTATTAACTAAACAAAAGGCTCTATGTAATGTAATTCAAGAAAATAATCCTTCAATACAAATCTTGGATCACGGTAATATAATATTAGATAACATCTTTATCAGGAAAATAGTAAAAACATCTTTATCAAGAAAACAATAGAAACATCCTTATCAAGAATGCAGCAGTACATCCCTATCAGCAAACCACAACTACATATATAAGCAGTCTTAAGTCTACTATAAGGGTCGACTTCCTAAACGCAGGTTGCAATGCATATTTACAATGCATATAGTTCCTAAAGTCATACTAGAATCTTCTGGCAACGCCTAATGTTCCTAATTAGTTGGCAACTCAGTTTTAAACGCATCAGATGTTTAAAGCGTGCATCAATTTTATTTGGTATGCAGAACAGAGAATGGCAAAGTAAATAATTTTTAATTATTGTAACTAATTTAAACTAAAGAAAGAGAAATACAATTTGGGAGTCGATTTTAAGGGAAATGAGGGACGTTGAGAGCTCGTTTCCATTTTCAAGAGATGAAATAACGAGGTGTTTTCTCAACATAATGGGGACTTATAAGCGTATAAAGAAAAGGAACAGTACTTCTGGCGAAGCAGCATCTAAATTGGGAATATTTTAGTGAAATCGATGAAGTGTTTGGGAGTCGTTCTAGTATTGAAGTGCCACTAGAAATGACCGAGTATTCTATAATTTCATTGGAAATCCTTCCACCACAGCAACAATTGACGGAATGGATGTAACACCTACAACATCAGTTAAAAGAAAGAGAAATGACGTAATCGAATTCTTAGAGAAATAATCCGAAAAGGAAAACAAAGCTATAAATAAGCTTATAAAAATAGAAAGTGAAAGACTTGAAGTTGAAAAAGAAAAACTTAAAGAATTAAAGCAACTACGGGCTTTATTTGAAAACCCAGGATAGTTTACAAATAATATAAATAATTAATATTATATAATTATAAGAAATATATATATATATATATATATATATGTTATAGTTTTGAAAGTTCCTATCTTATGAAATAAAATACATTTATGTTCATGTTATGCAAATTGTGTTTTTTATTTTAGAATTGTCGTTTAATTCAACTTGAAAACAACGCTGCCAGGGCATTTCGTTTTTGTTGGGCTTCATCTCTTTGCAATGATGGAACACTAACTTCAGATGTTTGGGCCTCCTCTTCGTCCAATTCTATGCAGTCAATGTTTTGCTGACCTTCATTGATTATAATCACGTTATGTATTATCATGCACGTTAATACAATAATTTTTGGAATATGAGCGAGCTGTACACCAATAAATTTTAAAATTCTGAACTTTTGTTTTAATATCCCGAACGCCTGTTCAACAAAAACTCGGTTAGTGCTTAAAATAGTGTTAAATTTGCTCTGCTGCGATGTTAAAAAACCATTATCCCGATATGGCACCATGAGAAATGTTTCTAGCGGATAAGCTGCGTCGCCTAAGAAGTGGTGATTTGGTGGAATTTTTAATTCACCGCTTACTAGGGCTCTACGAAATGGGCTCCTTTGCCACACTGATGCGTCATGACATCGTCCGGGACAGCCGACAAAGACGTCCAGAAATTTCATATCGCTGTCAACAATGGCCTATGCAAATTGCTTATTATAATTTGACAAGAGATGAGTATACATGTGTAATTACCTGTGCAATGATGGAAAACGTCCCTTTTCTGTTATAGAAACTTATTGCATCATGTTTTGGTTGTGATATGGGAATGTGCGTTCCATCAATGCATCCTAATACAAAAGCAAATATATTGTGGCGACGTTGAGAAAACCCATCAGCGATCTTTTTTTGAGCTGCAGTAGTAGTTGGAAATTTTACTATTGTCGATTTTAGACGACATATAAGTTTGAGGATTTTAATAAATGCTCTATAAGTTGCGTCCATTCCTAACTAATTTGTCGAAATGATGTATTATTGGCAAGCTTCCAAATTATCAAATACAATGCCTTTTCCATGGAAACTGCAGTACGACCTGTTGATGATTCGGTCCACATTGGTTGTAGCATAGTCATCAGCCTCTGAAATTGCAGCGAACACATTTTATGTTATCCATATTTGAAATTCAATTGTGTACTTACCTTGAACGTGCTTCTTCGCATCCGAAAATGGGAATAAAATATATCGTCTTCCATCAATACAATAGATCCACAAAAATTTTTCTTTTTCACCACCTTTCTTCTCGTTAAATTCAAAGTCCTTAATAAAAACTGCCGCTTCTTTTTTTTCTTTTCAAT
Source organism: Bactrocera correcta (assembly GCA_027475135.1). Lineage (NCBI taxonomy): Eukaryota > Metazoa > Arthropoda > Insecta > Diptera > Tephritidae > Bactrocera > Bactrocera correcta. The sequence goes on along the minus strand of CM050322.1, from coordinate 73,952,571 downwards.
TAGTTTTTTTATTAACTTATTATTTGAAGAATTGGCTAAAGCTAATAAATTTAATGAATAATTTCTTCTCTCGTCCATACTAACTCAAAATTTCGTTATTTGTAATAACAGTCATTATTTGACATATGTTTTATGTATGAGTTTTACGATGACGTTCCTAAACGTCATTTATATGCAAAGCATTTATTTGCAACGCAGAGTTGCGTTGAAAATCAGCTTTGCATTTCATACGCATTTTTTCGAGTTATGCATCGCAACTTGTGTTTAGGAAGTCGGCCAAGCACGTTGTAAGAAGAGGGAGTTGTAAGCAGACGGTTTGCTAATAAAAATGTAAAAATAAAATAGAAAATCTTTACATTATTAACTCTCGCGACATGAGAAATTGTACATAAAAAATCAAGTTTATCAAAGTCTTTTTGAATGGACATGAAGTATAATAATATAGAAACTATATTCGAAGGAAGTGGTTTTATTTAAATGATTAAATATTAGTAAATAGTAGGTACAAAATTTAGCAATTTTCATCCATAATTTCTACAACTCTTACATCATCATTAACAGCATTTTCATCATTCTTATCAGGATTTTCATCAAACTCTAAAACTGAAACAATAGGTCTATGGTAGCTTAAGTATGAAATGAACAATTTGATTTAAATCTATTTATCTATCTTGTGAATACTGCATCAAAAGTAGTTTTGTATTTTGTTGTGCTAAGATTGCGATCACTGGATATCGGTAAATCAAATTCTTTATATAAAAATTCAATTAATGATTGATAAATGATTAAATATTAGTAAATAGAAAATACAAAATTTAGCAATTCTCATCCATAATTTCAACAACAAAAATAATTAATTTATGGCTATTTTAATTTTAAAATAGAAATAATCTTTTGCTTTTGATTCTTGTTTGTATAAAATTGACAATAACTTTTTTCGGATTGATTACTTATAAAGTTGACAATAACTTTTTTTCGGATTGAGTACCCATTAACGCGTATAGCTTGCAGCGCTCTCGCATACCTATACACTCTGAGTATACATATAGGTATGTAATCTCGTCTGTCGCGAGAGCACGAACGAATGCCCATGCAAAGAGCGCGTATAGTATACATACATATTTTATAAGAACTCACGCGGAGTATATCTGTGTAAAATCCCATCTGTCGCAAAACGGCTTAAAATGCTCACCTATGAAAGTGCCCAACGCGCCATAAGAAGTTTTCACTTCAAAAAACTTTAATTTAAAGACCTATTGGAAAAATTTGTATGCTCCAATCCAGATAAATCGTGCTATATCGAACCTGCATTTTATGCCCACAAATCAATGACGTTCGTGAACAACTTGACTTTCTCTTCTTTTTTACTGGCGAAGACACCGCTTACGCGATTATAGCCGAGTCAAAAACAGCGCGCCAGTCATTTCTTTTCTTCGCTACGTGGCGCCAATTGGATATTCCAAGCGAAGGCAGGTCCTTCTCTACTTGGTCCTTCCAAAGGAGTGGAGGTACTGCCTCGAATACTTTCAGAGCTGGAGTGTTTTCATCCATCCGGACAACATGACCTAGCCAGCGTAACCGCTGTCTTTTAATTCGCTGAACTATGTCAGAACCTTTCTCTCGAAAACTCGTAATGTCGACTCATCGGTTGTTGTCATCGTCCAAGCCTCTGCACCATATAGCAGGACGGGAATTATGAGCGACTTATAAAGTTTGGCTTTTGTTCGGCGAGATAGGACTTTACTTTTCAATTGCCTACTCAGTCCGAATTAGCACCTGTTGGCAAGAGTAATCCTGCGTTGGATTTCCAGGCTGACATTGTTGGTGGTGTTAATGCTGGTTCGTAAATGGACGAAATTATCTACAACTTCAAAGTTATGACTGTCAACAAGACGCAAGTGCGACGACTGTTTGTTTGATGACAGCAGATATTTCGTCTTGCCCTCGTTCATTGCCATACCCATTTGCGTTGCTTCCTTGTTCAGTCTGGAGAAAGCAGAACTAACGGCGCGGGGGTTGAGGCCGAAGATAACAATATCGCCTTGTCTGAAACCTCGTTTGGTATCAAACGGCTCGGAAAGGTCCTTCCCGATCCTGATGGAGCTTTTGGTGCTGCTCAACGTCAGCATACACAGCCGTGTTGGTTTTGCGGGGATACCAAATTCAGACATCGCCGCATAGAGGCAGCTCCTTTTCGTGCTGTTGAAAGCAGCTTTGAAATCGACGAATAGGTGGTGCGTATCGTTTCTCCTTTCACGGGTCTTTTCCAAGATTTGGCGCATCGTGAATATCTGGTCGGCTGTTGATTTTGCAGGTCTAAAACCACACTGATAAGGTCCAAACAGTTTGTTGACGGTGGGCTTTAATTTTTAACACAATACGCTCGATACAACCTCTTAAAGTTGCCCGTCTTACTTCCTCGCGTTCGCTCTCGATACTCTCTCGCAAGCATCCCTCGTCTTGCCACCTGTTGCTCATTTAGTAGGCTTGCCATCTATCGTTGACAGCTCGGCCACTTGGGTAAAACCTTCGTTACGATATATGGTCCTTTGTATGATGGTTCAAGCTTATGGGAGGTACCAGTGGGTGGAGGTACGTAGTCAATTACCACCAGATCTCCTTCATTGTACTTCCTTGGCGTTTGATGCTTCGCATCGAACCTCTGCTTCCATTTAGCCCTTTCTGCGGTTATTCGTTCGGCTGCTAGATTCATTCGGAAATCTTCGTGTTGAATCTTGTTCTCCTCATCGTCATCTTGCACAACTTGAATCAAGCAGTTTACTGTTACGTCGCGTAGTTTAAAGTTGAAAACTAAACTATTCGGGCTTTGCCTAGTTGTTGCATTGCTTTGAGAGTTTAGACACCATTGAAGTTGTGGTAGTGCCTCGTCCCAATCTTTATCGTTTTTGATGCTGCATTTAAGTGATGCTAAAATGGTCGTATTTACACGCTGGCCGTTGGCACGGGGCGTGCGCATTGCCACTTTAACATGCCGTATCTCGTATCTTTGAATGAAGTTCTGCAACTCCTTTGACGTGAAGGCCGTGCCCCTGTCGGAAACGATATGCCTGGGGCTTCCATATACATTTAAATATTCTCGTAGCGTCGTAAGCACTGGTGTCGTTTTCGTGTTGCGTAATGCTCGTAGTATTACATACTTGGTAAAAGCACATACAATTACGAGTACATAATAATTACCTCGTTTGCTTCGTACGAATAGCCCTAGATGGTCTATATGCACGCATCTGAAGGGTATCGGTACAACTTCGCTTACATGTAACTGAGCTTCCTTTTTACCGCCTGTAACTTTATTCATACAACATTCTGGACATGCAGCAATATAGGATTTTACATATGATCGCATCCGTGCAAACCAGACGTCTTTCGATACACGCTCGCATGTCTTGTCCAGTCCGAAGTGACCTGCTTCATCATGACATGCTCTTACTATACGCCATTTGACGCCTCGTGGTAATACTAGTCTTTTGTTTCCGTTGACTTTGCGAAACAATCGTTGACCTTGCAATACGTAGTCATCTTTAATCTGACATTCGTTTGATGCTGATTTTCCGTTGAGAACCTCGATGATATCTTTGAGTGTTTCGTCTTGTCTTTGCATTGCTGATACCCAGTCGTTGTCCATATCGACCACTCGATATATTGACTCAGCAATTGTTGTCGGTTCTATCGGGGGAAGTGTTGGGCATCTACTTAACCCATCAGCCAGCATATTCTTCGCACCTGCGCGGTGAATGCATTGGAAGTCAAACTCCTGCAGTTTGAGCCACCACCTTGCGATCCGTGGTACCAATGGCGTAGTTGCTTTAGTTACTGCTACAGCGTTGCAGTCGGCGATTACCTTAAAGCTATGCCCAATTAAGTACATACGATATCGCTGCAGAGTTTCAACTATTGCCAGAACTTCTATCTCGTGGCTGGCATAGTTACGTTCTGCGTCGTTGCACTGCCTGCTAAAGTAAAACACAGGTCGCCACTCATTAGCGTTGTCGTTCTGCATTAGAATACCAGATAACCCCATGGAACTCGCATCCGTGTGTACCTCGTGTGGTTTCGTTGCTTCGTACATCGTCAGCACAGGTTTCGTAATTATAATCGATTTCAATTTCTCAAAAGCATCGTTCTGTTCCTTGTTCCAGATAAACGTTGCATTCTTTTTCAGCAGTGTCGGTAATGGATATGCTATGATACTATATTCTTTGACAAATTTCCGGAAATAGCCGGTTACTCCCAAAAATTGTCGCACTGATTTTATCGTTGTGGGTTTCGGAAACTTTTCGATCACCTTCGTTTTGTTTTCACCAGGACGTATGCCGTCGGAATTTATGTCATAACCTAAAAACTGCACCTGCTGTACTCTTCGAGGGTCTAAGCGTCAGACCTGTTGCGTTTAAAGCTTCAAGAAATTCTCGAAGTCATACATTCATCTACGTAGTTGACCAGTTTGTCACTTTGTTTAAGCCTTTTAATTAAATTTACCATTCCCTCCTGGAAAACCATTGGAGCGTTCACTAGACCGAAAGGCATAACATTATGCTCAAACAGCCCTTCATGCGTCAAAAACGCAGTATACTTTTTCGATGCTTCTTTCGTAGGTACTTGATAATAGCCGGAGGTCATGTCCAGCGTCGTAAAATATTTATTGCCAGCTAGACGTGAAAGCTGTTCCTCCACGATTGGCATAACGTAGTTCTTCTTAACCGTGACCTCATTCAATGCTCGGAAGTCGATGCATATTCGACTCTCACCGTTGGATTTTTTTGCTAAAAGCACTGATGCGGCGTGTGGGGAATTGCTTGGACGGATTATATCATTGTCCAGCAGTTCCTTTAAAATTTTTGATAACGTTGGTCGTTGTGAGAACGGAACCTGGTACCGTTTGCCCAAGATAGGATCTGATGTCGTTACATTTATGGTCATTGCATCCTTGCATCTACCAAATTGACTAATATCTTCTGCAAAACATTGTTTAAAAATTATTAAAAGATTCCTTGTCTTGCCTTTGTCTTCTTCCGTTAAGCAGCTAGATATATTTAAGTCCGCTTTGTCGTTTTCTTCTAGCCGTAGCACTCCGTTATCAATCACCATGTGATACCCGTTGTTTTTTAGAACGTCGCGACCTAATAACATATCGGAGGGCAGCAACTCATCAGCAACAATATACAATGTCGCCTCGTGTTGGACTTTGTCAATAGCCACATTAACGTTGACTTGTTCAGTAACTTGCACCTTGGATCCGCCGAATCCTGTAAAGCATCTTTTAGCTTCCTTCGTCTGCATACCATCTGCTGCAGATGCGCGTATCAGCGAGCATACGCTGCCGGTGTCAATGAAAGCCTCCAGTCACCTTCCTTCAAGCTCCACCATTTTTGTAACCGGAGGGGCTTCGTCGTGTTCGTCGTGGTCGCCAATCCTCGCAACAGATGCCTTTTTGTTGCAATTCTGCGCTTCATGACCTATTTTTGTACATATAGTACACCGTTGTTTCCGTTGAGGTTGCGGACACTTGGCTGCAATGTGCCCGTAATCATTACAATTGAAACATTTTATTTGTGTTGGCTTCGCATTTGCTTTCAATTCGGGTTTCGCTGTTTGCTGAGTTAACGCCGTTGCAGTCACCGATACGTTGCTGACTGTCGTTAAATTTTTGAGCGCCACCAATAGTTGACTACACGTCGCAAAATTCATTGTTGCCAATGTTTTAGTTAGTACACTATCGTTGAGTCCACCGATAATATGTTGTTGATGGAAACATCGTCCACCGTACCTTGTCGACCTATCGTAAATATGGAGTAATAATACTCTAAATAGTCTTCGTTGGGTTTGCGTTTGCGCTTTATAAGCGCCTTATGCGTTTCAGCTGCGTTGTATGCTGACGGAAAGTCCGCAGTAAATGCGTGCACGAATTGTGACCAGGAACTGAAAACATCTTGTGCGTCCAGCCACTGTTTGGCCAGGCCTTTCATTTTGTGCTGAACCGCGATCAAAACCATATATTCCTTCTAGCCATAGCATTGTTGTAGTTGCTGAGTTCGATTTATGAACTTCATTGCTGACGTTGAACCTTTGAGTAGGTCGAATTCAGGCACTACACCTATCATATCCTGAATTCTCATCTTTGGGCGGGATGCTGTTCGTAGATCAACAGCAGATTTCCAGGTCGCTAAGCTTGAATCTGGCCTATCACCATCGTTGTTGTTTGACGCTTGTTGAATTTCATCGTTCGCTGGTATCGGTTCTGAGTTACGATTCATTGTACCAATAGCTGACGTTAAACTTGCCATCGCCTCTCTCAAGCTATTCAGTTGCACTCGTACATCATTTGTGGATACCGCACCCAAAACTTCCTGCAGTTTGGCAACTTTAACTATTTTGGTACCCGCCGTTGGTAAATCGTTAGCCCTTAGTAGTGCATTCAGTTGAATGACCTTTAGCGTATTTAACTTTATCATGTTTGTAAAAGAAATATTTTATTCGTAGAAACCCAATACTCCTTAAACAATTTATTTCACCGTCCTTTTATTTAGAGCCTGCACTGTGATTTGTTTGCCTTTATTTCGTTGTTTTACTCTTGCTGTTCGCTGCTTGGTACTGCTTCAAATTCGTTTTGCCAATTCCAATTGTAAGTTCTGCTTGCACACGAACCAACTAGCGTGTGTATGCGTTTTAAAATTTAAACGTTGACTCGTAGACACAGAGAAGTTTAATTAGCGTGGTTTCGTATCTGCTCAATCGAGACTGTTGTATGCAGCGCAGTCAGCTCCGTTTGTTGCACGCTTGCGCCTTCGTTGAATTGCCTTCTTTCTTTGCGTATTTATACAAACACGCTGTACGTTGAAACTCAGATTATTAATGCTTCACTGTTGCACTGTTTTGCCGCAATACTTGGCTGCCGTGTTGAAACTCTTCTTTGCAGAGGCAAACGCGGCGTTTTTCCCAATACGTGCTCGTTTTGCGCTGTCCCTTTCCTTGGAGATTCTCGTCGTTTGTGTACTACACTCGTACACCGCTTTTATTGTTTCTGCTTTGCAATTCGTTGTAATTGCTCGGTGTGTCTTTCCTAATAAGGCGTTTTCGTTTCGCTGTGGCTTCGTTTTGCAGCACTTACACTTGGCTGCGCCGTTGAGAATCTTCTCTTCAAATGACGATGCGCCGTCTTGCTATTACGTGCACGTTTGCGCTGCCGTTGATCGTTGAAGATTCTCGTCGTTCGTGTACTTTACTTGTACACTCTTGCCACTGCGTCGACGTTTTATGTCGTTGTAGGCGTATGGATAAATAAATTCCACTTCTGAGATGTGAGGGATTGATCAAAATAAAACACCGTTTATTAACCGAGTATATTTATATTTAATTGTGAATATTAGAATGTTTAATTTAGTAGGTATATAATTCAAGAATATTAAACGTAACGCTCCAAAAACCAAAGTTGCCCGTCTTACTTCCTCGCGTTCGCTCTCGATACTCTCTCGCAAGCATCCCTCGTCTTGCCACCTGTTGCTCATTTAGTAGGCTTGCCATCTATCGTTGACAAGTATGCTCTGGGCATCGGTAACTAGATCGCCTTTGGGAGTTCTACAAGAGTATGCTCCGGTCTTGAAACTCTCTGCAAGTCGCCGCATCTTTTCGTAGAATTTTCGAGCATTACCCCTGTCGGCCAGCTTATCAAGCTCTTCGTACTCACGCATTCCGGCCTTTTTCTTTTTCTGGCTACAAATGCGTTTCGCTTCCCTCTTCAACTCTCGGTATCTATTGCATCCCGCACGTGTTGTAGTTGATCGTTACGTTCCGAGGTAGGCAGTCTGTTTTCTCTCCGCTGCGACACGGCACTCCTCGTCGTACCAGCTGTTCGTTTGCACTTTCCGAAAACCAATGGTTCCGGTTGCAGCTGTACGTATGGAGATTGAAATGACGTCCCACAGTTCCCTTATACCGAGTTGTTGAAGAGTGCTCTCAGAGAGCAGGAGTGCAAGCCGAGCAGAAAATCATTCGGCTGTCTGTTGTGATTGCAGCTTCTCGACGTCTTCCGTCTATAACAACATGATCGATTTGGTTGGTAGTTTTTGATCCGGAGATAGGCAGGTAGCTTGATGAATCTTCTTATACTGGAATCTAGTACTACAGATAACCATATTTCGGGCCCCGGCGAAGTCGATCAGCTTCAACCCATTTGGGGATATTTCCTCGTGGAGGCTGAATTTACCGACCATAGTGCCAAAGATACCTTCTTTGCCCACCCTGGCGTTAAAGTCTCCAAGCACGAAGGCATCTTTGGTCACATCGTCCTTCTCTTCCGTCGGGGCGTGGGCGCAAATTAGCCATATGTTGAAGAACCTTGCTTTGATGCAGATTGTGGATAGACATTTATTCACCGGAGTACTTGCGATGGAGTCTATCTCCCACCACGAATACAACACTAAACTTGCGCTCCTTTATATGACCACTGTAGTAAATGCCACAAGAGCCTACATGTGTCTGTCTTTGTCCCGTCCATCGCATTTCTTGGACGGCGGTGATGTCAGCCTTTATTTTCATGAGGACATCAACCAGCTGGGCAGCGGCACCTTCCCAATTAAGGGACCGGACATTCTAGGTGCATGCCCTCAATTCGTAGTCCTTATTTCGTTTGCCATGGTGGTTATCAAAAGGGGGGTCTCTCATCCGAGGCTTGCTGTTCCTTTTCATTGGTATGATTTTTCATTGGTCCCAAACCCAGCGCACAACCCTATGCAGGGAATGTTTCGCCTTCTCACTTTAGCTCGCCTTCAAACGGATGTTCTTAGGCTACCCATAGGATACTTGGTCAAAGACCGGCAGTCGTGAGCTGCTTGAGTCATATGTAAAAGAATTGTTTCTGGCCACTGCCAAGTAGCAACAAAAAAATCGAAATCATTGACGGAGCACCACAACAATTCAAAAATAAAAAGACTTTAGCGAATTTACGTCATCATCACACAGACAGCGACTGCCCAGGGAAAAGGGCCATGCGATAGAATAGCTGGGAGTGTAAAGCACCTTGCAACAAGAGCAAGTCTTCAAAGAGGAAGTTAGCGGCCAATTTTGACAGCACAAGGCTTGTATGAGTGGGCATGTACTTCAATAAAAAAAATAGATTTTTTTCTGAGTAGAGATATTTATGAAAACACAAAACAGTTTCTTGAGGATCGAAGGGCACGAAACGTTTCCACCCCAAATTTCCTCAATGCGAAAACTTTTTCAAGTTCATTACAAGTTCAAGAATTTAAAATTTTCAAATAATGTTTATGAAAAGTTAATATTTCCTTCCGAAACATTGTTTATCGTCTAGAATGTTCTGTAAGTTTTGAAAATATAATAAACAAAATTTTCGCTACACACACACACATGCGTTTTTCCTCCCTGCTAAGAAGAGATTTAGAAGGTAGTAACCTGCGCCGTATAGTGGTAACTTTAATTTTTTTTTTTTTTTGCTGTTCATAGGATCCCATATTTTTGAACATTAATTCTTATGTAAAATTGAACGTAGACTCGAATGAAAAAGTAAATTTTGAAAAAAAGTTGGTGAAAAAGCACAAAAAACTGGGGAAAAAATTGTTTTTTGGGTTTTTGGATTTTGATAATATTTTTACCAGAAAGCTAAGTTTTTTTTTTTTTAATAAGATTGTATAACTTCAAAATTTTTAGCGTGTAACGTTTTTCAAATTGCGCCGAAACATACGGGTAGCAAGTTTAAAAAGTGGACCGTAACGAAAAAGGTTATATTATCGTACCTTAATAATTAAAAAACTATTAGTCTTAGAAACAAAGATGTGGTGTGAATATTTCGCTTATATAGTCAGCTCGCTGTTATGACATGGAGTTTGTGTCGGGGTCGAGCGGGGCAGCGGGGGATTCATTCTGCGTTAACTGTGCGAAACCGGCGCTCTGGCTTGTTTCTATTCAGTGTAATTCGAGACTCCGACTACGAGGTTTGACAATTAAGTAATGAGACTGATTTTATTTCCGCGTTAGTGGTAAACCTGTGACCTTGAAATTCCCTTTCTCTTTTTCCGGCATCCCTTGGTTCGCCTGCTGCGTCAAGTTGAGTAGACGTGTGTTTGTAGTGCTCGTCACGAAAATGGAAAAACGAAATCAACAGCAACGCGTCGCGATAAAATTTTGGGCCAGATTGGGCGAAACAGCTTCAGAAACGTACGCTAAAATTGTAAGAGTGTATGGTGATAATGCTCTTAGACCCGGGAACCATACGCCAAAGCTCACAATAGTTGTCTTCTCGCGCCCCCCGCCCGAAAAATGCTCGCATGAGCAATTCAAAGTTAAAAACCATGATTATGCCTTTTTGATAGCCGTGGAATCGTCCACAATGAATTCGTTCCACCGGAGAAAACTGTGAATCAAGCCTACTATTGCCAAGTACTCGAAAGATTGCGAAAACGAGTCAACAGGGTGCGCCCAGACATCGCCCGTAACTAGATCCTTCATCACGAAAACGCCTCGAGCCACACCGCCCTCAGCGTGTCCTAGTATTTGGCCTTTAAAGGGATCGCCGTGTTGCAACAGCCGCCTTATTTGCCCGATATGTTACCCTGTGACGTTTTTTTGTTTCCTAAAACGAAATCGATGGTCAAAGGGATGGCAGAGTTGTAGAATAATTTTCAAATATTCGGTTTTATGGAATCAGTCTCTTTATTTAATTGTCATATCTCGTATATAGCGCGGTGATTCTTTCGTGTATTTGTCAAGTTCATTGAAACCGATTGATTTATACAAAAAAAGTGTAATTTTCTCAGTATTTATATTTAAAATAACCAGAAAGTGATAATAAATATATAAAAATTTTGGTATGTCGGCTTCAGCTCGTGTGAGAGCCAACCAGAAATATAAATTACGGCTATCGTTACAAAAAGAGGGCTATAGGGCACATGTTCGGCGTCGAGCGAGCGAGACGGTTTCGGGAACGTCGCAAAGCTGCTGCTGCCGACCTCGCTAGTATTTCTACTACTGGAATACCTACACTTATGGACATAACGAATGAACAGACGATCGATTTATCTATTGGATCTGCCACGGAACTGAGAGATGTCAATATCAGTAGAAGTGAAGCAATGTAAAATCATTGGCGTTCAGCGGACAAACGCTTCAAAACAATATTTGAGCTGCCATATAACTGAACGATCGGAATCAAGTTCTTGCATGGAAAATTTTCACATTTGAGAAGATATATTCACGAAATTTTGTATAACTTATTTTCTAGGGCAACAATGTAATCTCCGAAGAAATTGTTCAGATAGGTTAACTATAGCATATAGCTGCCATACAAATTGAACGATCAGAATCAAGTTCTTATATGGAAAACTTTCACAAGATCTGACAAGATATATTCACGAAGTTTGGTATGGATTGGTACTTAAGGTAATACCATAATCTCCGAAAAAACTGTTCAGATCGGATTACTATAGCTGCCATACAAACTGATCGATTGGAATCAAGTTTTTGTATGGAAAACTTTCACATTTATTAAAATAATTAAAATAGCGTCAATCTTGTTTTCATTTCAATCTTTTACTTTAAAAGCGATTCGCTAACAAAAAGGTTTAACGTAAAAAACTAACGGCAGTGTGCCCGGCACAGCCCCACCCGATTTTTGCACTAAATTTTTAGCTTGTTAAAAAATAAAAGAAATTGTCATTTGTTTGTTTGATCGGAATTTGAATTGTGCGCAAAAACACAATGGAGCAACTTTGACTACTAAAAAGCTGACGGATATTCTTCTTCTAGTCTATATTATGATATTCTATAGTTTGGTCAAAATCGGAGAACCACGGGTACAAAACCGTGTCGCCAATTGATGGAATGCCCCTTATATATAATATCGTCGACTTAACGTGCAAAGGTGCTAAGTGCCATTTTTGAATTATTAAATGAATTAAAAGCAAAAAAAAAAACTGCATAAAAATTGAAGTTCAAAATTTTTTTTTATTTTTTTAACGCAGTTTTGTCAACTGTGATATTTCATTTAAGTACAAAAAAAAAATATAAGGCCTTTATATAGGCCTTTTTTGGACTTAGCACATGTTACAGCGTTATTTGCACTTGGATGTATTGGACATTTTTGAAAAAGAAATATTGCAGTTTTTTTTTTGCAAATGGCGTATATTATTATCACAAAAAAATATTATACAGTCTTACTTCGTTGCTGTCTTTTAAAGGAATACATAAGTACTTAAATGGAAAATCTTTGTTTAAGCCTTAAACTTTAAGGTATCACAAAAAGTTAATATATCAGTTCAGTCTTAATTCATTGCTGTTTGGAAATTATAAATTAAGCAAAACAAAAAAAAAAATATTAAAAAATAAGAAGATATCACTCATGTGGCAGGTCGTTATAATATTGATGGTAGTCTCTTGGCAAAGAAGTTTTTAAATATTGCAAATCTGCGTATTTTCTTGCTGTTAATTTTCTTCTTTCTTGGTGAAGCTGTGGCAAATTAGACCAATCCGTTGGCACAACACTTCTGTCCACTCTTTGTTGTAAATAGCTCTATGGCTCGGGAAAACGCAATTTATAAAATATTTCCCTTTCCGGTGTGTATTTAATCGCAAGGATATCGGTGATTTTTGATTTACCCTTTCCGCGACCAGGACGAATTGTTTTTAAAAATTGTATGCCCTTGAAACATTTGAAAAAAGCATGATCCAAATACTCTACCATATAAGGTGTAGGTTTCTTTCGAGCATTCTGACATATTTGAATATACTCTGCTGGTACATTAACAATTCGGTGTTTAATAACACGCTCGATAACTGAATGTACGCTGTCAGCTTCCATTTGGGTGTGCCCCGTTTCCAGTATTTTTTGCTCAATTATTACGCCATGTTTAATAGATGTATTGAGCAAAGCGTTACTCATAGAAACATTCCTATTCTGGTACGTACATCCATCACTATAAAGAATAATTTTTGTAGCAGTTGCATTCTCGGTAAGATTTGGAATTATTTTATTCTCGATGAAGTACACCCAAATGCGGCAGTAATGTGATTCCATGGTTGGCGGAGAATTGAAAAACGAATTTAGAGATTCACGTGCAATGCTACAATTTTGTTGTGGTGCGTTCTGTGTAGTGTTTCTTGAAATCGTAGGCTGCTTAACCCAATTTAGCACCGTACGTCTGCCAATGCTAAGAACGTTCAAGAAGAATTTTCTGCAAACTTTAACACTTTTTTGCTCGACTCTTACATGGCATTGAAATGTTCGACTCCTTCTGCTCTTGTGTTTATCTTTGCGATTTCGCATTCTTGCAAGAGTTGTTACTTGAATCAATGTATTTACATAAGTCTGTTTCTCTTTCCAGTCCATTTGCCAGAATTGTTTAAACAATGTTTTTCTTTGGTCTTCAGTAATTTTTGCATAGTGGAGAGCAGCAGAACTAGTGCCTTTTTTTTTTACAGCAACATCGCTCTCCAATGACTTAATGACTTTTGCATTTCTAACTCTTCGATGATTCCACAGGCCATTCTCTTTCTTTTTCCCCAGATAAAGTTTCCTATTTTCTCTGTTTTTTTTTTTTTTTTTTTTTTGCTGCGAACCAAGCTGGATTAACCATTTTTCCTCTTCTTAAAAATAAAAAATAAATAGTTTTTATTGAAATTATTTGAATAACTACTTTAGCACTTTATAATTATAACTATTTCACTTACGTAAATCTTAAGCTTGTTCGTCGCACTTATATACTTTTTTTCTAACCAATTTTTCTAGTCGTTCGGGAGCACGATTGCCGCTTCGTCAACCCCAAGTATCACAAAAAACATTTAATTCCCGTATTACACGCGGCAACTTTTGTTGCGGCAACTCTTGGTTTAAAGGCGAGGGGGCGACGATGAGAGGAGAATCGCGCCAAGTTTCCAGTGTTCAGCAACTCGCTTTGTGTTCTTATTCGTAACAGTTCGCTGCGACGTTTTTCAGCATTCGTGTCCTTTCTTTCGTAGTACATAGTTGCATTTGGGAATATTTTTTTGAAATTAATATTTTGAATATATTTAAAAAATTTAATTTCATCTTTTGGTAAGTAATTTGCAAATATGTATACAAATATACATAATATAATATAAATATTTTAGAAAATGGAGTATGAAAAAAAAATCGAATTAATTAAAGATATTGTGAAATATATGGAGAAAGCCATACAAGTTGATTCAGACGTCAGTGAAAAGGGTGATATATCGATGCCTTACTTTCTCAACTTCATATCTTAAAAAATTGCGGTTTTGAGATTTTCATATCAAACGATTGCTATTTCTCTGTTCCATAACTGCAACAACTTCCTATCTCAATAAGTTGTGTCTATCGTAAAAAAATTAAGAATACAAAACTTGGTATCTCATGCAATCCTGTTTTTGTAACTGCGTCAAACTCTTATCTCAATATACATGTATATTTAATTGAGTATTAATCGGTTTCTTATTCTCCAAAAAGATCGTTTTATTTTCTTTCGCTACAGCATGAATACGTGTAGTTATGTATATTTACAGCTTAACGTATGGAGTCCCGTTATTCATCGGCGACGCTAGAACGAAACTTCAAAAACAAAAATTTACCGTTTCGTTTTTATGTGAAAGAGTGTTAGTTCTAACTGAATTTAAATTCCACTTAAGCAGCACTTAATATGAATGAGGCATCAGTAAATTGCAGCACTGCGTGCACTTGAATTGAGTGACTACCCGTCTTGGTACAAGTCCAAGAGATAGTTCACCTGTAGAAATTCTTTAAAAGACAATTGCCGTTCTTGATGCTGAAACCGGTAATTTTGTTATCAAGAATCAATGCCACGAACCAGAAACACAACAAACTGGAAACGTAATTTTGGATGAGAAAACAGGACATTTTCTCTCAGTAGGTTCTGATAACTCTGGCTTCTCCTCAGAATCCGACTTTTCCGCAAGTGAAAGCGAGTACCGTCCCAGCACTGAATCAGATCTATCTGAGAATGGATCTTCTTCAGTACTGTTGAATGAATCCTCTGGTGTCTTTAAAATACAAAGGCATGGAAAGGCCAGGGAGATAAGCAAAACTGGACTAGACAGCCAAAAACATAAGCGAATGCGTGGTCGGGAATATTCATCGATTAAGAGGAGCAAAAAAGAGACTGGAGTAATGCAAATTAGAAAAGAAAGAACTGTAAAAGTTCGGTGCCGTTCGGAAATATGTGCCCAAAAATTTGGTAAGGAGTGCAACGAAATTACAGAAGAAGATAGGAAGGATATTTTTAAAGTATTTTGTCACTGTCATGGGAAGAAAAAAAGGCGTTTGTAGTTGCTATGGTGTCTCAAAGACCGGTCACTTCAAGAACGACTGGTACTATTTCTCGGCGAGTAAACACATTAGTCTACATTTAAAAATATCAGGAGAGGTCAAGATTGTTTGTAAAAAATTGTTTTTGGGTACGCTGTCTCTTGCTGAATGCAGCGTGTCCAAATGGGTTACTGGCAATCTACATACAAGCAACCTTGGCTTGGTAAAGAAAAGTAAAACAGTAAATCGAAAAAGCAAAACAAACGTTGCCAAAGTAAATCACGTGAACTATTTTCTACAGAATTTGCCTAAAATGCCTTCACATTATTGCCGACAAAGTACAAATAGAGAATATGTCGACGTACAGTTCAAAACTTGGGCAGAAATTTACAAAGCTTTTGAAAAATATTTGATAGATCGCAACATTGATGAGACTGAAAAAGCCACGTACAAATGCTTTTAAGACGCTGTACACAAAGCCAATATATGTAAGTATATTCAAGCCCAAAAAAGACCAATGCGATATCTACTTTGCTTACAAAAATACAAATTTTCCAGAGTTCATATAAAAAATAAGGAGCTTGCTAGGAAAGCGAAATCAGAAGACAAGGAACTTTGTTTAAAAGGCGATATTCAAATGTTCACGGTAGACTTGCAAGCAGTGCAAACAATTCCTCTACTTTCAACTGGAGCAAACTACTTCAAAACAAAACTCTGTGTGCACCAATTCACAATTTATAACGAATTTGATAAAAATGTTACTTGCTATGTCTGGCATGAAGCCGAATGCGGCATGGACTCTAATGTCTTTACTTCTTGTTTGTTGGACTTTTTAGAGAAATTGGAAGATAAATCGAAACCGAAAATAATTTATAGTGACGGGTGCTGTGCCCAAAATCGAAACGTGACACTTTCGAATGCCTTGCAACAGTATGCAATAACTCAGCAGGCAGAAATTCAACAAAAATATTTGGTAGTAGGCCACACTCAAAAGGAGTGCGATTATGTACATGCCTCCAATAAACGGAAGAAGAAAGGAAGAGAACTCTATGTGCCAGCTGATTTTAACATGGTTATAAACCAATCCAGATTGTCGCAGCCTTATCGCGTTAATTATTTAAATCACAAGTTTTTCTACGATTTCTCTCAAATAAATTACTTGATGTCAAGGCACTAAGAAGGGCGATCCATGCGTTGTTGATTTGCGAGCTCTCAAATATACCTTAAATGACGGAGTTCAATATAAATTATGTTTTGATGAAGAGTGGAAACTATTACCTCATCGTAAATTGCGACCAGAAGTGCAGCACAATGATGACTTAGTAATACCGGGCCTCTATAATCAGCAACTACCGATTTCTAAAAGAAAATATGACGACTTGCACGACTTGAAACGGATGATTCCAGCTGACTATCATTCATTTTATGACAACTTGCCATACCAATAATAGGATTACAATAAAATAAATTAATATGAATTCTGTTTTTTTATAATATTCTCTAATCACTAAAACTTTCATTTCAAACAAAATATTGTTTTCATTAAATTATTTTGAAAGATCTTCGTTGCATACATATAAGTGCAGCAAACGAGTATCTTTTTTATCAAGTTTCAAAAATGAAAATGATTTTTAATGCAATAAACTCGTATCTTAAAAATTCGTTTTATCCGTAAACTAATGCTGGTATTGTCACTGGCGAAGCGAATGAAATTTTAGTCGAATTTCACTATTTCGAATTGCGAGTGGCGAGCGCACAGTAAATTCGAATGAATATTTGGTATTGCCACTTGCGAATTTATAAAATTCGCTTCGCCTCAACTGTCAAAATTTGGCGAACGTTTATTTGATTCGAGAATCTAATTAAAAATGGAGAAAACGTTAGTAAAATTTTAAAAATTTATTTATTGTATTTAATTAATTACAAATTTAATTATTTTTAGAATAAAGCGAACTACTCAAAAGCAATTTGAGGTACCGGTGAAGTTGATGGAAGGAAATCCGGAGTAAGCCAGAGGAATGGCACCGTTTGGTTCAACAAAAAAAAAATAGGATGGAGTTGTGGGAGGGTATTGCTTCAGAGTTAAACAATATCGGTCCTCCAATACGTAGTGGCAGCGAGTGGAATAAGGTAAGAATAAACAATTTTGATTGCTTATATGTACATATCTGTATTGATTTGTGTATTTCTTAGGTTTGGTTGGACTACAAATTAAAATTAAAAAGGAAAATTGCAGATAATCGAAAAGAGATTGCAGCCACAGGTGGAGGACCATACACTCAACGCAGTTTAACGCCTTTGGAGCAGGCCGTGGACGAGATGCTCAGCTTGCAACAGGCAGTGAATCCAAGCGGAGCCGCATTAGGAAGCACTGCACCTGCATCTGCACCTGCATATTTAGAAGAAGAACATCTGGAAGATGTCGAGGTTCAGCCTGAGCAGGCTGCAAATGTTAGCATTACGTCCAGGCAGGCACCTACAAGCAGAGTGGAGGAGCGCGAAAATTTGAGTATGAAGGCTTTGGAGAAGCAAGCAGAAACGCAAGAAATCCTTGTCGGTATTATGCAAAATATTAATTCGGTGTGTAATGAAATTTCTAGATACAACCGAAAAATTTACGAATTAAAAAAAAAATGGCGCTTTATAAAATGAAAGAAGAAAGAAAGAATGAAGAAAATAATGAAAAAAAGCCAACTTAAAGAAAAAATTGAAATAAAGCTAAAATAGTTGGAATTAAAAAAACTTAAATACTCAAAATAAAAAATTTTAAAAATAAAAAAACGTATTTTCTGCATATTCAAAATTAATTTCAGTTATTTTATTGTAGTTATGTTACATATATGTACATATATTTTACATATATTTTAGGGATGCAACTATACTATGACAATGCATTCGCAATTTGTCTTCGGCGATGATCTGCTGCTGTTCCATTGCAGTTTCCTTCAACTGGTTCCAGTGGTACTACCACATCAACAAAAGTTTCTTCTTTAGGATCATTCACATTATATTGTTTGCAAATATTGTGTAAAGCACAACAAACATTTACAACAATAGTTGCTTTACAAGGAGGATATCGTAGTTTACGTTCACCTAGTATACAACGAAAACGGCATTTCAGCACTCCAATTGTCCTTTCAACTACGTTCCTTGCCTTTGCATGTTTTTTATTAAAATTTGATTCTACTGTTCCTGATAAAGCGTTTCGGAAAGGCGTCCATAGATACTCGTGTAGTAGATAACCAGAATCACCTAAAATATATTTAATTTTAGTATTTATGTATGTATACACACATATAAATTGAAGTTACGTAAGTAAACCGAATTATGATCTCCTCTTTGGTATGTTTGCTCCAGATATGTTTTTAATGCGCTATTGTTCCACACAAATGAGTCGTGGCTAGATCCTCCATATCTTGCATCAACACACCGTATAACCATATCTTGATCGCACGCCTGATAAAAATTATTTTTTTTAAGACGAAATAATAATAAGTAATAATTTATTTACTTAGTTGCTACTTACAATCATCGCATTTATGCTGTAAAATCCTTTTCGATTTAGATATAAGTGCTTGTTCTCACATGGAGCAATAATTGCAACATGGGTTCCATCAACGCAACCAACCATATTTGGAATTCCTGATCTGGTGAAAAATTTCCTTCTTGTTGTTCGTTTTTGCTCTTCAGTTATGTCCGTTTTGATCCAGACACTGCACAGAGTGGATTCCAATATTGGAAGCATTTCCTTAAAAATCAACGAAACAGTGGGCAATACCTATTTGGAAATCATTTCCCACTGTTTGCTGATAGCTCTTTTGAGCCAAAAATCTGAGGACGCAGCACAATTTTAACATCGGCGATATTGACGACGATAGGTTAGTCGGACATTTTTCCTTTACGCTGCCTAGCATATACATAAATGCATCCTTACTTAACCGAAAGTTTTCTTTAAATCTGTTTATAAAAACTTATGTGATGTGATATTTGTTTATGCACTTTTATAGCAATAGATACTTACAACACTGAAGAAAGTTCCATGGGATTGGAGTGATCTCTGATGAACCGTCGCTGCCTAAGTAACTACGTTGTTGTCCTTTCAACATAACTGTCTTCAAAATATAAATCTACGTTGTTAAACATTTTTATTCACCTTTTTAAAATCACCGTAAAATTTCAAAACACACAATAATCAATTTTAATACTTCAAATATGTCAATTTCGGATGAACTCGTGTGACATTTCTCAATTATTTTAGTATGGCAACAAAAAAGTTGAGCGAATGTGTTCATTCGCCAGTCACAATATGAACATGGCGAATTTTCGCCTAAAACATTCGACTCGCCAATGTATTCGCTTCGCCAGTGACAATACCAGGATAAAAGAGATAAGTATATTATTTTTACTTATGTACATCGCCTTAATAATTGCATTTTAATTTTTACATAAACAGTGACGGTAAATAAATAAGCAGTTCTTTTCTTTCCTGAAAAGTTACCTTTTTTAAGATGCGAGGTTGAGAAAGTAAGGCATCGATATGTGAAAGTTTGTCATATAATCTTTTTTTTATTTCTGAGTTATAAATAAAATGTATTTCTTAATTGACAGAACTGATTAATATATGTGATAGAGTCGCCCAAATACCTATAAGGAAAAATAAACGACAATAGGTTAAAGTAAAGAGTAGACAATGGGTTAAAGTAAAGTGAAAGAGAATGAAAAAAAACTCGAACAGAGTTGTTCAACACAAGTTGCTCGTATGAAGGTAATGGGCGACAGCAAAAGAGAATCGCCCGAGAATTAGCAACAAAAGTTGCTTCATGTAATAGCGCTCTAAGCGAAGTGTCGAATAACACAGCAGCTATGCCGTGTTACTTAGCAAAAAAGGAAAAGCACATTTTAGGTAGCAATCACATTGTCATGTGGACTTAGCCCGCGCGATTTGACAGTTGCGGACTTAGCACTTTTGCACACCACTGCCCAAAATAGCTTTAAAATAAAGTAAACCAATTTGGTTTTTGTAGCTGAGGTGTTTTATATTTATCTATCGAATCTCTTCAAAATATCAATTTTGACCATAAGTGGACTTAGCACCTTTGTACGTTAAGCCGACGATATTATATATTTTATTTGTGTACTGTATGCATTTAATATATAATCAACATTAGTTTTTATAATTGTTATTATTATATTGCATTAGAATAAATTTTGTATAAATTAACACCTATTCTGTGCACTTCTACATATTTCTAAATTGTTAAAATTTGAAATTTATCACGCATTTCGTATTCTGTGTCTCAAATAAAAAGCTCTTTTCTTTATAAGTTGTTAAGATGTCAAATGCTCTTGACAGTGCTCGTTATGAATTTAATATCTGATTGTGCATCTTGTTGTGAAAATGGAAGATATTTTACTTTTGTTGTTATTATTAAAGGAACATGAAAATTCTGAGAATAAGAATTGCGCGGCATTTAAAATGTTTACGCGACGATAGCAATCCATTTTCTTTGAGCGAGAATACCTTTGTGCAAGAAGAAATTTTTATAAAAATGGGGCAAGTATTAATAATATACTAATTTAAACTAATTTATTTGCAATGTATTCCAAAAAGCACCATAGGAGCAATTGACTGAACGCATATTGCTATCAATAGAAATCAGCTGTTTCTATTTACATTATTTTGTTCACCACACGTGTGGGGAAAAGCTTTGCGAATTGAAGCTTTTACTTTTATCAAGATTGTCACAGAATACCAAAATATTTCTCGCTTGATAAATATTTGAGTTAATTTTCAATATTTTATTATTTTGTCAAGTGCACAAGATAGGGGTGGTATTGTAAATAAAAATAAATTAAAATTAAAAAATATTGTTTGAAATTTCAAGAATAATTAAAAGAAGGAACCAAAAAATGCAACTCTGCATCACGTGACGATTATGGTATTAGAGTATTTCAGCTGTATTTTTACATACATATATAATTTATATGACACTGCTGAAGGAGCCCCACCACTTTTTAACATCGTTTGAGGTTTCAAAACCTTCGGTTTAACTAGATTTTCCACCACTTTTGGCTAGCAGGGCAGTTTGTCTTCAATTAACATCAATTATTTTTGCAATTGTGTTGGTGTTATCCGCGATGGATTCAAACCTATCAGTAATTCTATGACTGCATTTTGTAATTTTTTATATTCACTCATTAATATTGATTTGTGTCAGTAACTTTTGCAATTGACTTGCCATTTTGTCATTGTTTATGCCTTTTATAATTTCGGATTGGTATTTGTTTATTTGTGTTTTTAATTTGGAAGAATTGTAAATTGCTTTCATTTAAATTTTTATTTATAATCTTTGCAGTAGAATTAATCAAAGAAATTTAAGATTCTACCTATCTTGCTATTAATGTGATGTTGATTGTAAAGCAATGTTTTGACCTTATTTTCTTTTACTTCCTAATCATCGGTATCTACGAGTATTAATTCATACAGCATGTTATAAACAGAACCAACACATTTTAATGGAAGTCTTTTCTGTCTTATATTAAGAGGTTTCACATAGTCTCATAAAGTTATAAGTTATAACGATCCGAAAACATAACGTTCAGAGTTGTATTTGCGTAAACTTATTAGGTATGCAATCCAACAACAAATTTTTAAACTAGTATAAAAATTTAAGATTTTATGATTTTACGATGCTTAGATTCCCCTGACCCAATGCGCATCACACGGAATGGGGTTGCACGGACGTGAGTCACTTCTTGAATTTATAATTAGTAATAATATGAGCATAGAGGATGTGGGTTGTGAGCCCACTTTCGTAACTAGTGTTCGCAGTCAGGTCCTGGACATTACCCTGAGCAATGACGAGATGATCGGGCAGATCCCGCAGTGGCGAGTGTCAAAAGAGCCCTCATTGTCAGATCACAGGATCGTTCGTTTTACTCTGAGGGTAGAAGTTGTGGACCGACCTCCGACACGTATCCCTAGAAATACGCACTGGGGTATTTTCAAAGAGACCTTAAGCAAAAATATAAGCGGAGTGGAGCACGCACATGCTAATGGGGATGGAGAAAGTAATAGATAACCACATTCGATCGGAAGCGCTGAAGATCGTACCCCTACATGCCAGATAACACGCGTACAGAACGGGTAGATTCACAAACACTGCTCTGTACCAACACACGTCTAAGCTGCAATATTCGCTGGATAATGGCGAGGGTGGGAACTGCGCCTTCCTAAACATTGGGGGTGCCTTTGATAATGCCCCTCACACTAGCGTGATCAAGGCACTTGAGAGAAGGAACGTAACCACTCCGATATGCAGATGAATAGAAGCTCTTCTGCGCACTAGGGTAGCGGAAACAACGGTGAGAGAAAGCAAGATTCGCCTTGGCAGAAGAGGATGGTGGAGTACTTTCCCCTCTGCTATGGAGCTTGGTAGTAGATGAACTCCTCGATTTTCTCACCAGCAATGGAATCCGCTGTCAAGGGTACGCGGACTACATTGTCATAATGGCGAGGGACAGATTTGAGAACACTCTCTGCGACATTGTCCACAGAGGCTTAAACCTGGCGAAAGGATGGTGCACCACGGTAGGGCTAAATATCAACCCAGAAAAACTACCGTGATCCCATTCACTAAGCGGAGATCTCTTGCGGGCCTGAGATCCCTAACGATAGGAACCACAGAGGTGGAAATGTCGAAGGAGGTCAAATTCCTTGGCCTCACTTCAGACTCATCATGCAAGCTAAGTATCATTATATGGCTGTATACCATGATAGTAAGGCCTATTGTCACCTATGGAGCGGTTGCCTGGGCCACCAAAGCAGCGTAGTCTTCGGTGATTCGGAGACTGTCAAAGCTGCAAAGACTTGCCTGTGTCTGTGCTTCGGGGGCAATGCGCACATGTCCCACGGTGGCTCTGAAAGTCATATTGTAGTTCACACCGCTGCATCAGGTGATAAAACAAGCAGAAAAATACACCATACTGCTAATGTCAGCAGAAGGCTGCGGAAGAGGAAAGATAATGTCCTCTAGACAGATGGATGTACTAGCGGAAAGTACACCGCTAGCCCTCCTCCTAAAGGACGGCACCACGAAAAAAATAAACTTTAAAAAGAAAGAGGCAGCAAGACGTAGTGGAGCGATTCCACGCTGGAACGGCTGCTGGAAGACAGTACCATTCAGTGGTACACTGATGGCTCAAAAACACCGAAGGGTATTAGGACAGGTATTGCGGGACCGCGTACTAAGCTGCCCATACCAATGGGATGCTTCCCAAGTATCTTCCAGGCTGAAGCAACTATCACAACCAGTGATAGTCAAGCGGCACTAAAGGCGACTCATCATGAGAGACTAAATCGCGTTTAGTCAAGGAATGCATAGGGCACAAGGGAATATAAGGAAATGAGAAGGCTGACTGGCCCGCGCTGCGGCGGCGTCCTAGGGGATGGGACCAGAACCATTCATAGCAGTAGGATCCCACATCTTTAAGGAGCTGCTCCGCACGGAGGAGAGAGTGGAGAGAGAACGGCATTGGCAACAGACATCAAGTATGCGTCAGGGCAGGCTGCTTCTAGGAGGGTACAATCTCTCCAGGTTCAAGAAACTGATACGCCTCCCCGTGACAAATTCCGTCTCCTCGTCGCGATCTACACAGGGCACTGCAGGCTCAGGAAACACCTGTCCAACATGGGCATAGTCTCCTGTGCTAGCTGCCGGTTCTGCGACCTGAAGCAGGAAACACCAGCAGACCTAATCCTGGATTGCAAAGTTATCTGTGGAAAAAGGCTTAAGGCCCTGGATTCCATTTACTTCAGCAGGGATCACATAACCTCAGTAGTGCCCGGCAAGCTCCTGGAAATATTCAGGCTGCTGGGACTCTGGGAACACATGTGCTATGGGAGAGGGCACAATAGACCCTAGGTCACGGTGCGTTACCTCATAATACTATCTATCTATCTATCTAAGGCAAGATCCACAATTGCAGCTGTAAATCTAGTAAGACCCTGGCTGAACGGGCTATAAGCGGGAAAATATGTAAAGGAGGAACATTACAGTACTGTATGGTTGTAATCCTGGATGTAAAGAATGCTTTTAACACGGCATCCTGGCACAGTATATTGAGTGCACTAAAAAGCTTATCCGTGCCTCTATACCTTTACAACATAATAGTAAGCTATTTCGAGAATATAACTTTGAGCTACAACTCAAGCGTAGGCTCTAAAAAATATGAAGTCTCTGGTGGAGTACCCCAAGGCTCCGTTCTTGGGCCGCTACTATGGATCGTCATGTACGATGGAGTACTGCGACTGAAAATACCCAAACACGTTCATATTATTGGGTTCGCGGCGATATCGCTGTTATGGTTATAGCAAAACACATACACGATATAGTCTCGATAACTAACTGAACGTAGCGGAGAGCCAGACCGAACGGAACTAATTACTGGCAGAAAAGTTCGTGAAGTTGCCACATTCAATACAAAGGGTGCAAGTATCACGACAAAACCGGCAATTAAATACTTGGAAATCATACTTGATGCAAGGAAGTCCTTTAAAGAACACTTAGCGTACACAGGCGAAAACAAATGTGAAAGTTGTCCATACAAGAACTTCTTTCCGATCGTTCAGTTTGTATGGCAGCTATGTGCTAAAATTAACCAATCTGAACAATTTCTTCGGAGATTACAATGTTGTCTTAAAAACTAATCTATACCAAATTTCGTGAATATATCTTGTCAAATATGAAAGTTTTCCATACAAGTATTTGATTCCTATCTTTTAGTTTGTATGGCAGCTATATGTTATAGTGGTCCGATATCGGCCGATCAGATAAATAAGCCGATTCTTGAAGAGAAAATGACGTTTGAAAAATTTCAAAACGATATCGTAAAAACTGAGGGAATAGTTCGTATATAAAGGCTTTTACAATGTAGTGATCCTTACTCGTTGACGGGTTTTTTCAGAAGAAGGCATAAACTCAAAGTTACAGTGTTTGATGCCTTGCCTTTTCAATAACGACTCTCGCACGGTTTCTGATTCGTTGGCTGGTCCACGCTGTTCAATGAAGAAGTCTGAAGGAAGTCGTAGCGGTGAACCATACACCAGCTCTGCGGGCGTACAGCCAATGTCGACTTTAAAGGCAGAGCGAAGACCTAGTAGGATAAGCGGCAGATATGTTGTCCATTGGTCTACCTTGTGGCAGAGTATGGCAGATTTAAGTGTTCGATGTCACCGTTCTACAAGTCCGTTACCTTGTGGGTGATACGGTGTTGTCCTCAAGTGCGACACGCCGAGCCATTGGAGTAGCTGCTGAAACAGGGCGCTCTCAAATTGTCGGCCGAGGTCCGACGTAATATCCGAAGGCACTCCAAAGCGTGCGATCCAGCCGTTTAGCAAAGCCCTAGCCACGATCGGTGCTGTCATGTTCGGAATAGGGAATGCCTCTGGCCATCGGGTAAAGCGGTCGATCACAGTTAGGCAGTACCTGTTGCCCTCCGACAGTGGAAACGGTCCAACGATGTCGATGTGCAAGTGTCCAAAACGTTGGTTGGGCATGTTTCGACGTTGCAGAATACTCGAATTGTGTCGGATGACCTTGTTTCGCTGACATTGTAAGCAAGTTTTTGCATAAACCCTGCTGTCACGTTGAATTCCTGGCCACACAAATCGCTCCACCATGAGCTTGACGGTGGCTTGTGTGCCAGGGTGTGATAGGTTGTGCGTAGATTGCAGAAATACTCGACGAAATTTCGATGTTACAAAGGGACGAAATCGACTTGTAGACACATCACAAACCACTTTCTTGGTGCTGAAAGGTAATGGAAAACTTTTAAGTTTTAGTGAATGATGAACTTTACCGGATAAGTATGACTGCAATTC
Organism: Bactrocera correcta; assembly: GCA_027475135.1. NCBI lineage: Eukaryota > Metazoa > Arthropoda > Insecta > Diptera > Tephritidae > Bactrocera > Bactrocera correcta. Next base: position 73,926,403 of record CM050322.1, on the reverse strand, counting down.
GTTATCTTTTTGTTGATCATCCGCAAGTGCATCGTAATTGATAGTAGCAGCCGTGATTGATTGTATCCGCGAAAGTAGATCGGCTGCGACATTCTCTTCCCCTTTAACATGCCGAATATCAGTTGTGATTTGAGAAATGAAGTCCAACTGTCTGACTTGGCGATCTGATGCTTTGTGTAACTGCTGACGAAACGCGAAAGTAAGCGGCTTGTGGTCGGTATACACATGGCAGAGTCGACCTTCCACCATGTAACGAAAGTAGCGCATAGCCAAGTAGAGTGTGGTGAGTTCGCGATCGTAGGTACTGTAGCGTGTTGCTGCTGGAGAGAATTTTCGCGAAAAAAATCCAAGAGGTTGGAGGTCCCCGTTGACTACTTGATTTAAAACTGCCCCAGCTGCGAAGTCGGATGCGTCTACCCAAAGCGACAGCTCTGCGTTGGGTAGAGGGTGTGCTAGAACAGCGCAGTTCGCAAGTTGGTTTTTGCAGGCCTCAAAATGGCGTAAGAGAGCTTTGATGCTGTAACGCATTGGGCAAAAATCTGCGGTAGAAGTTAAGTGTGGCGAGAAAGCGTTTAAGCTCCTTTGCTACAGTAGGTAGCTTAAAGTGTGTTATCGCTTCGACGCGGCTGCGGAGCGGGCTTATACCATCCTTGGTGATTGAATGACCAAGGAACTCCAATTCCGTAACGCCAAACTGTGATTTAGAAACATTAATCTTTAATTTGTAATTTTGAAATCGACGAAACGCCATTCGGAGATGTTTCTGGTGCTCTTCAGTTGATTTGGATGCGATACAAACGTCGTCTAAATACGTAAATGCGAAGTCCAGTCCTCTAAACACCTCATTGATTAGTCGCTGAAAGGTTTGTGCGGCGTTCCGCAAACCGAAGGTCATATGGGTAAATTCAAATAACCCGAAGGGTGTCGTAATTGCTGTTTTACAGATGTCATCAGGGTGTATTGGTACCTGGTGGAAGGCTTTTTGCAGATCAATCTTAGAAAAGATTGTCTTACGTGCTAAAACCGTTGAGAAATCTTGCAGAAATGGTAACGAATAGCGGTCTGGAATGGTGATAGCGTTTAATGCCCTATAGTCGCCGCAGGGTCTCCATGATCCGTCAGCTTTGCGAACGAGGTGGAGCGGGCTCGCCCAGCTACTTTTTGAAGGGCGACAAATGCCGAGGTTGATTAGTAATTCGAACTCGGCGCGTGCAGCGGCGAGCTTCTCCGGTGATAGACGTCGTGGCCTGGCAGAAACAGGTTGACCGGTGGTAATGATTTGATGAACTATGGAAGCGTCTGTTCGACTGCCTGGCGCTGGTGGACACGTGAGTTCTAAAAATTCCTTTAGAATACCTGAGAATTTTTGCGAAGCGTTGATTGTTGAGATTTTCGAAAATTGGCCTTGCGTTACTATACACGGTGATTTAAGCAATGTTGTGCGATCGACAAGACGCTGGCCTTGCAAATCGACAATCAAGCCATAGTACCCAAGAAAATCGGCACCAAGAATGGCTTGCGATACGTCTGCGACAATAAAATTCCAGAGGAATTCCCTCCGCAGGTTAAGATTAAGTTTAAGCATGACTTCACCGTAACTGGATACGGTGAAGCCATTCGCGGCAAACAGGAGTGTTGATGATGGGTGAGCATGAGCTAATTTTGTTGACTTGGGTATGACAGAGACATCTGCACCTGAGTCTATGAGAAATCTCATTTTTGCTGATATATCGTAGATGCAGAGTCGATAGCTCCTTTGTATATCAGGGTATTTGCCGAGCCCTGATACTGGATTAGCTCCGCCCACGTTTTGAGGCGGCGACTGTGTGAATGAACACGGCTGTCGACACTTTGTGGCATTTGCCCCGAATTTCGTATGGTACCAGCACAAGCACGGTACATTGAGCGTGCCTCTTCTGCTGCGTGAGGCACTTGAAGATCTAGAACGCTGTTGTGTGCGGCTGTTGCGCATGAATTGATTGACTTGCTTTGTTAAAGCGGCGACTTCAGCTCGAAGATTCGACCACTGATCTGGAAACAACGATTCGGTGCTAACCTCGCAAATCTGGTTACCAACTTTCATCTCTAAGCACTCTGAGATGGAATCCGCGATTTTTATCTTCTCACCGATAGGAGCGTTTGTCACGATAATGGCCGCCTGGGCATACGGCGGTAAACGACTAACCCACAGATCGTGCAGAATGCTCTCGCTGAGTGCGGGTCCAGCGGTGCGTCGCATCTCGTGGTACAACTCGCTGGGTCTACGATCGCCCAGCGGTAGCTCCTTTAAAACCCGTTGGAGGCGGCGCTGCTGGCTTTCGGTGAAAATATCAATAATTTTCCGCCGAATATACCCGTATTTGTCCGTTAGAGGCGTGTCGTCGATAATAGTGCGCATTTCAATTAGTTTTGCACAATGTTAAATTTCTGAATCGTCAAAAACTCGCGAGGCTTCAAACCAGAAACCTAGCGAATAAAAATATGCCTCGATGTTATCCTCTGACATCGAGGGCAGCGGAAGTCTGGGCGAAACGTTTTGGGTTGAAATATACTCGACACCGCTGCTTCCACCTGAATCGGCCATGCTATCATTCATCATGTCACTGGAATCCGGGAAATCGATGACCTAAGCTGCACTGTTCACGCCTTTGCACGTGCACGTGATGAAAAACGAAGATGGCACAGGATCGCGATCGCGTTGAGCACTGGAGTACTGGATGAACTATGATTAATCTGGGCGCTGAATTACCTCTGGTGCTAGATCACGTCGGGGTCACCAATTAAAGGCTTTTACAATGTAGTGATCCTTACTCGTTGACGGGTTTTTTCAGAAGAAGGCATAAACTCAAAGTTACAGTGTTTGTTGCCTTGCCTTTTCAATAACGAATGTCAGTGTAAAGCGACGATACGATTAAAGCCAACATCAGGATAGCATACGGTTGTATTTTAAAAGTAATAGATCATGGTGTTGTCACATATATATACAGACAGACAGACGGACATGGCTTAATCGACTCAGCTCGACATACTGACCATTTATATATATGTATACTAGGGCGGGTCGATTTAAAAATCGCCCATTGCTCAATGAATATCATATTCTAGGGATCAAAATAAGATACTTTGCCGAAGGAACCATACCTCTAAAACGAATTTTGATATCCCCCAATTTGGGTCGAACTTTTGGGTAGGGGCAAATTTTGAAAAATCCCACTTTGACCCATTTAGAGAGCTCCAATCGAGTCCAAATGTATGACCGACCCCCACTAACTTTGGGCGGCCGATCCACCCGTGCCAGTGGCACACCCCCTGGAACTCCCCTGGGAGGTTCCCCATACAATCATTTCAAAAAATCACCATTTTGGGTGGTTTACATGAAAAAATCAGCCAAATTGCTATGTTTTTTCTTTATTTTTATTCATTTATTTATAACAATATCTATTTTTTCTCTTAAGAAATTTATTTAGTCAGAACATATGTAAATGAAAAAAATTAATTTAAGTGAGTTATAGAAAAGAAATTAAAAAAATTATTGTTTGAAGTCTTTTTTACTTTCAAGTCTGGGCAATTTCGCACAGCTCTCTAATGTCGTCGCCATAACAGCCTCTACATTTTCCGGTATAACCTGTTTGGAAACGCTAGCAAGCAATTGAACATGTGGTTCCGTTCCTTGTATGTGTGATGGAATTTTTAGATCGTTAAACGGTGGATCATCTTGATTTAAATATTCTTTCAATGTATCGTACGGAATGCTTCGCGTGAATGGAGGTTCAAATACGATATTTATATCATTCAAATTGATCATTTCCGTATAACTTGTGTAATTAAAGTTTATATCTCGTCCTAAGTTCCATTGGCTCGTCAACATCGGTTCGATAGCGTAGAATTTTCTTGATGGCACAGTCGTGCTTTTCTTTCCTATCATCAAACAACATTGATAACAAGATATTTTCCGAATGCGCATAATATGAATTATCATTAATTATTTGATTGACAATTTTGCGTAAACGAGGTTCTAGAAATCGTGACCAACCAATGAACTTGAAAAATAATGCACTGCCGTACACGACAGAGCTGTAATACTTGATATTGAAGTACATTGGCACATAACATTTAATTATAAATTCAACCAGAATTCTTAAATTTGCATCGGATTTCCCGTTGTCACATATAATCGAAATAATCTAGCGGCCTTGGTTAACCACCGAGAATGTACAATTTTCCCTGGTTTGATGTTAGCCAGATCCACCGGAACCACGCCGCTAGAAATTGCATGGGCCATGTCGTATAAGTACTTCGAATCGGTTGAAAATTCTTTTTTTCTGGAGCAGGGGGCGTATTTTGCAACTCAATTAAAAATTATTAGTTGAACAATTTCTGATGTTTTTTATAGAAGAAAAGTGTCAACCCCGCAATCCCGTAAAGCACAGAAATAAGTAACAAAAGTGGCAACATAGTTCTTGTCCATTTAAAATATTTTACAAATCTAAATTATTTTTCCGCGGCTCGCAAAAATCTGCGTCGATATGAATGCAAGCTCATACATAAACATACATATTTACGCTGGCTTGTAGGCGAAGCTATTACAGCGGCAAGGGGAATGGTGACAATCGGCGTTCGTTTGTTTGTGTCTCAATATATACAGTAATAAACCTTTGCTTTGTTTACATATAACACGTATACTCAACTCTAGAAAATCTTAGGGTGTTGTGTAACACTTTTTTTGCTATTTTCATGGTAATTAGGGTGTTGTGTTAGCATTTAAGCTATATATAAATTTTAAAGTTTGATGAGCAGCACTTAAATAGATATTATGAAATGCAAGTGTTTGCGTTATTTAAGTGATTATTTTGAATTACTTTGCATGTTTCTTAAATTTTACTGAAATGTTACTTGCTATGTAAGTTCTTTTTTTTAACAAATGTTAAACACGCTTTAAGATTTCTTAAAATTTGCATGCAACAAGATACAATCCTGGGCGGTAAACTTTCGTTTGACATACTATATACAAATTGCCACGCCCATCGTCCGATTTTCATACCATTCCTATAAAGGTCTCTTATACCATCTCGGTGATAAAATTTAATGTCTCTGGGGTATTTAGTTATTAATTTATCGCGCTTTTAGTCGCTTTTTTATAAGAAATGACCGGGGGTACCCTCCGATTTCATTTTCACACTATCAGTAGGAAACCCCTGCGTCTATCATCCTCTAAACACTAATTTACTCATGCACTTCTGTTCTATTTCAAACACATTGCTTGTATATACATGTATGTATGTATAAACATATGTTACATGTGTAATGGATATTCCCTGCCAGTCAAGAGCGGTTAAAAACTAGTGAAACAGTAGAAGGAAAAGTTATAAACAAAGTGGTTAGATTCTAAACATTTTTCCCCTCACATGTACGCATACATGTGATCATAAATCTCTGTTGCGCTCATTCAGCAGTGTCATATAAAAAAGTATATCTGTCCTGCTCTAATATCCCCAATCAACAGCTGATACATGGTTGCATTTGCTCTTTCCTAATTTAAACTATTTTTAAAATTCTAAACATTTTAAATTTAGATTTCTTTATTTTTCTTTTTTAATAAACATTTTTTACATAATTACAAATATGCACAATGTACATATGTTCACTAAAAAAACTATTAATACCTGTGTTTACATGAGTTATGAACTGCAACATCTCACATCGCATCACCACACATCACATCACGTCACGTCACAACACCTCATCACACAACAGCTCACAGCATACCCCAATACACACACACGCATCAAACACCGATCATTACTACAACACTGCAACACAACAACCATACGATTATCAACGAGATGACTCGTAATTTCAGCTAATATTCACCACCCAAACCATCAAAAGGGATTGATTCGACCGGGATTACTCTCTTTCCGTTTTCATCCGTAAAGAAAAACAGTCGTCCGCTAAATTCCGCTTTTACCAATTTTCGGATTAACCGCAAACCATCACCGCAATATCTTTTTTTATCCAAATCGTGAAGCACCGAGCTCGCCATCAGTGTCCAACATTGGAATATACATATGTAATAATATATATTAAATACACCGATATATATACGAAGAAACCAAGATTTTTTTGTGAAAATAATAAAGTGAATTAAATATTATAACGTGCGAAAACCAGTGCTTTTTGTTTATTTTTCCAACTCATAGGTGTACGATAAAAAGTTAGTATACCAGTGCCACACGTTACTAAATGGTCCTTCGAGCCTTTCAGAAAGGCACCTAAGCAAAAAATAAAGCAAAAATTTCAGTAACTTCCTGGTGCAAGTGCGCAAGTGCAGTGTTGAAGCACAAAATTCATAAAAGGAAACAAAACAAAACCGTGTTTAGTGCTTAATAAAATTTAACAAATTAGCTAGATATTTTACCCAACATTGAGACCAAGTAATATTAAAATCAATATGGTTTTGAATATTTTTTAAATGTCTCAGAAAATGTTGACAACTGTGCATCAATTTGTTACAAGTGGACATACTATGACAAATTTAAAGTGAACAAACACATATGTTACAGTGAAAAAAAAAAAACAAAAAACAGGAAACATTCCAGAATCACGTAAAGCAGAAAGTAACGTGAGAATATAGATACATAAAAGAAATTGAAACATAAAGTGAAAAAAAAACCTACTAACATCAAAACGGGCGCGATATTAATACGAAAAAGTTTAAAAACCATAAAACCTAATATCAAAACGGGCGCGGTAAAATTACAAAGTTGAACAAACATATAAACATTAAAACTAAAGCAGCAATCAGGCGATAGTACATACATATGTACACAAATCACAAGTAGTAACGGGTGATTTTTTAAGAGCTTGATAACTTTTTTTAAAAAAAAAACGCATAAAATTTGCAAAATCTCATCGGTTCTTTATTTGAAACGTTAGATTGGTTCATGACATTTACTTTTTGAAGATAATTTCATTTAAATGTTGACCGCGGCTGCGTCTTAGGTGGTCCATTCGGAAAGTCCAATTTTGGGCAACTTTTTCGAGCATTTCGGCCGGAATAGCCCGAATTTCTTCGGAAATGTTGTCTTCCAAAGCTGGAATAGTTGCTGGCTTATTTCTGTAGACTTTAGACTTGACGTAGCCCCACAAAAAATAGTCTAAAGGCGTTAAATCGCATGATCTTGGTGGCCAACTTACGGGTCCATTTCTTGAGATGAATTGTTGTCCGAAGTTTTCCCTCAAAATGGCCATAGAATCGCGAGCTGTGTGGCATGTAGCGCCATCTTGTTGAAACCACATGTCAACCAAGTTCAGTTCTTCCATTTTTGGCAACAAAAAGTTTGTTAGCATCGAACGATAGCGATCGCCATTCACCGTAACGTTGCGTCCAACAGCATCTTTGAAAAAATACGGTCCAATGATTCCACCAGCGTACAAACCACACCAAACAGTGCATTTTTCGGGATGCATGGGCAGTTCTTGAACGGCTTCTGGTTGCTCTTCACCCCAAATGCGGCAATTTTGCTTATTTACGTAGCCATTCAACCAGAAATGAGCCTCATCGCTCATCGGACACGGACGCGAAACACATTTCGAACCGAACACTGATTTTGGTAATAAAATTCAATGATTTGCAAGCGTTGCTCGTTAGTAAGTCTATTCATGATGAAATGTCAAAGCATACTGAGCATCTTTCTCTTTGACACCATGTCTGACATCCCACGTGATCTGTCAAATACTACTGCATGAAAATCCTAACCTCAAAAAAATCACCCGTTATAAATAGCAATTGTCACGGGAAACTACACCAACAACAACAAAGTCAAAGACAGCAAATCATCAGGGACAGCGCTGGACGTACATAAGAGGAAAAGGAACGGAAAGAAACACAAAAAAGAGCAAAGGTTCAATGACCCAAAACCCTTGGCGGAATAAAAGTGAGTCCGTTCCATATTTACTTTGCTATATAAAAATATATAAATTAAATTTTTATGCAAATATATATGTATGTATGTTAAGTTACAGTTTTGACGGTATTTCGGGACACCGTTAACTGTTCTTAACAGTTCGATATATGTATACAACAAAAATCATAGAGTACATACATACATAATTTAGCATAAAGGGATAACACATAATAATACCAAACTACCTGCTTGGATGTTCAAATCGTGTCTCCAAACACACTACCAAAAACAATTCACAAGACAAGTATTCGTTGCTTGCAAATTTCCAGCGATATCCCTTGGGCTTTAAAGCAACAAGCTGGATCGCTTAGAACATTCAAGCGAAGGTAGGTAATAAAAAAAAAAAAACAAAAGCAAACGGTTAAAGAAATAGAGGAAAAAGGCTTTACATTTATGTATGTACCTATGTGCCGGTAACCTTATGCATCTCCCGTGCGACACACATCAACTCATATACATAATTATAAATATATAAACATACATATATTATTTATTTCAATTTTCTATTTCTTTTTTCAAATAATACTTAGTTCACATCTGAACTAATATTCAACACATATACATAGATCAGTACATAAGTATATGTATAAACATATACATATTATATATT
>CM050322.1:73816826-73916826 GCA_027475135.1 Bactrocera correcta | reverse complement strand
TGCGTTCATGAATAAAAATGTTGTTGTTGGGTGTTTTACTATAAATTTGGGCATCGACTATTTGGCTGCTATGCCTATTGGTTTGTGATGATGCTGATGCTACTACATACATATTTCAAACGATTGTTGTTTTGGCAGAACAATATTTGTAATTTTTGCGGATGACATACATATTTACATGTGAACGCATATAAGTATGTATGTTGTGTATGGATTATTTGTGTGGGAATGTCATACGCACATATTTACATGTGTACGCATATATGTAAGTATGCATGATGCTATTTCAAACGATTGTTGTTTTTATAAAGCTATGTTTGTAGTTTTTGCGGGTGACATACATATCTACATGTCAACGCATATCTGTATGTAAGTTTGTGTAAGCATTATTTGTATGCCAATGTCATGCGAGCATATATATGTACATATGTATGAGCAGCACGCACATGCTACTATTTTAATATACAAGTTAAGGTTTCTTAGTTATAAAATAACTAAAAAAAATATTTTTTTCGCGTCGCTGCATTGGGGCAGCGTTACCGCGTAGCTTTATTGAGTTAAAAACACTAACTGAAACTTAGCTTAACTGAATTACAATATTTATACCTAACGCTAAGCTTAGTAATTATTTGTGGCGTGATTCGTTTCCACGAATCTTATTCTGCACAACAGGTAGTGCAGGCGCTGACCATGCACTTGCTGGTGCATTTCGGTTACACGTGGCGGAAGTTGTAAGACGATACTCATTAGTAGCAAATATTGTGTTAACTCTTCCCCTCTTAAATCGATTGTCCCCAATCGGTATTGCTCGTAGGGTGTGCCGTTGTTATTTGCAAAAAAGGACCTTTCTGCACGTTTACTATGTCCTCCGCACTAGATTCAGGAGACAAATATACTTTTTGACGATTTTTATATAAAAATGCCACTATAACGATTATAATGATAATTATTGTTACATCAGAACTTAAACTAATTATTGAGGAACTGTCGCTTTTACTTAACAAAAATTCTATATTATTTTCATGCTGGAGTTGTTTCACATATAAAGTTTCCAGCCTTAATTCTTTATTAGTAAAATTTATATCTTCTTTAATTTTTGTTATTAAATTCGGTAATACCAAGGATTCGTATACTTCCTTTTTTACATTATTATATGATCTGTTAAATACATTAATTTCACAATTTTTAAATTTTATTAAAAAAGTTCCTCTTTGTTTGATACTTTGTCTATTACAATTTTGTATAATTTCTGATTGAAAATTTTTAAATATTAGTGTGCCTGGTAGCACTTCATTTACAGATTGCTCATTACAAATTCTGAGCTTACAAGCTGCCTCTTCAAATCTCAATATATTTGTTAACCATTGATCCTTTTCTTTAATTAAATTTTTCTCCAGATTATCCTTTATTTCTACATTGTACATATTATTGTCTTCATCTACTAATACATTGTATTTGTCTAAAACTAATGATTTATTGTTTATATTGGGAAGGGGTTCAATTTGGATTTAAGATAGGATGCTGTGGGAATATTGAGGTATAAGGACAGTTATAATGATCGTGTTATCCTGAAAAAGTACTGCTGTTTTTATGTGGCTATAGCTTTCGAAATTGGTAATGAGATTTAGTTCTGTAGATGTCAGTATGTCAGTTGGTATTATGCCTAATTTGCTTGAGAAAATTATCTGTCCAATGTCGTCTACGTGATTGTGTAAAAGCGATATATCGTTGTTAACCTGATAGGTGTGTTTAATGAATTGAATGTCGTCTTCCAAAGTCTTCATCCTATTCTGCGCTGTTTCTTTAAGTTCGTTTATGAAATTACTGACAATAATTTGCTGCTTATTTATATGGTTCGTAACGTTGTTTATTTGTCCGGAAATAAGGTTGCTAAAGTATAATAAATTATTAATATTTTGTGCATCTGTTCTTTCGTTTTTATGCAATTGTGTAAGTGCGTCGCTAATTTCTTTTTCGTCATCGCTGTCCATGGTACCTGCTATGTATTTTAATCCTTTCCATATGATATTAAGTAGACCTCGTTTAGATTTAAAATGTGGGTGTAAACCTTCTAGCTTCGCTTCTAGTAAAATGAAATTTTTGTGAGTTGTGTCAAGCAATTGTCTGTCCTTGAAAGTAGTTGTCTTTAGTGTATTAATGTTGTCCAAAATAAGTGAAAGTGTTTCCTTATATTTGGTTAAGTTGATAAAATGTAGGACTTTATCATAATGATTGATTGTCCTTACTTCTCCTGTCTTAATTGGTAGGTATCCATTATTGTTTGTCAAGTCCTGAACGTCAATTTGTTGGGGTTTCGTAGTGGGTGCCAGTATAATAAGGATTAGGTAAATTTGTAGGTTCTCCATTTCAATGTTTTTTCGCCTGTAAGTAATTTTTTATTTTTAGCATTGCTTTATGTTATTTTTGTGAACAATCCTGCCTGTTTTAGTTTTAACGGTGGTATTGTAATTCTGCGCGACAATTTCTTTCCTAAATCTAGGTGATAACTTAGTTCCTAATCTTTTATCTATCTTAACAAAAATCTCATCTCATTCAAAATATTGTTTGGGTGGGGTTCGGTTTTTATTGTGGTAAGAAAGATCTGCCGATTGCTTATCCTGAAGCCTTTTTTTGTTTCTTTTCTTTCCTCTTCTATTAGTCTGTGGTCGCTACTGACACGTCTTCCGAAGAAAATTTCAATTGGTTTTTTTCCCGTTGTTGAATGAATAGTATAGTTATATTCTTTGGTTGATTGTTCCAAAAGTTCTTGGAATGATCGGTGGGTTTTCCCTGTTTGCAGACAACGCATAATCTCCTGTAGAGTAGAATGGAAGCGCTCAACCTGACCGTTCGAGCAACTTGTGTAAGGGGGGGTGCGATATATTGTGGTCCCAAATTCGTTCTCTATCATAAAGTTGATGGACTCTGAGTTAAAGGATCTTTCATTATCTATTACTAATGTTTCCGGTACAAGGAAGAAAAGTATGTCCCTTAAAGGTTGCCTGATATCCTCTGTTGCCTTGGATTTAATGGGTTTTGCGACAGCGTATTTTGAGAATTTGTCCATTGCTGTCAGAACTAGTTTTTTGCCTATCAATAATATATCTACGTGGATTATTTGTCCAGGGTAATTGGGTATGGGTGTGGCTTGTTGTTGCGGTTTTGATGGGTGGCGATCATACTTGTTCTCCTTACAAGTAACGCATTTTTTTATTATCTTATTTATTTTATTCGCCATACTTGGCAAATAGAATTTTTCTAAAATTTGTATCCTATTCTCCTTGCAATTTCTATGAGCTCTCTTATGTTCATTTATAATAATATTCTCTTGTTCTTCCTCGTTTGTTATGTCTTCCACTTGGATTTGCGAAAACTTAATCTTATATTTATCAAAGTGTAAGGGGTATATTTCTTGAATCTTGCCCATAATGTGCTCCTCCGTTTTAATACAGTTTATTACGGACGGATTTAAATATCTTTTTAAAATAGAAATCAAATTTTCTTCACAGTAATTAGGTTCGGTTACTATATGACGGTGGTAGGTAGGAAATATGATTTTAAATTGATATGTCGATGTTACATCCCTGTTTAAAAATATTTGATTTTTAAATGCATTAATTGGTGCTTCTACGCAGTATATTAAATTATGGGATGAGCTATCATCCGAGTTTGTCGCTATTGATAGCGTATGCAAATCTGATTCCTGGTGTGGAATTCTTGACAGTGCGTCAGCCACGACGTTTGTTCTACCTGGCTTATAGTGCATTTCGTAACTATATTCTTCTAGTAATGCTTTCCAGCGTTTCATTTTACTATTACAGTTCTTATTGCTCAACGCATAAGTTAGTGGTTGATGATCGGTAAATATCTTTACTCTGGCCGATCCATACAGATAATTCCTAAAGGAATTCAATGCCCAAATGATGGCCAACATTTCTTTTTCATTTGCGGCATAGTGCTCTTCCGCTTTGCTTAATGTCCTAGATAAAAATGCTATTGGTCTATCTGACTGAGACAATACTGCGCCTATGGCGAAGTCGGACGCATCTGTGGTCAGCTCAAATTCTTTGCTGTAATCCGGATACGTGAGGATGATATCCTCTGAGGTGAGGGAATTTTTTATTTTCTTGAAAGCTTCTATGGCTTCCCTATTAAAACTTATTTTTACATGAGCAGATTTATTCTTTGAAGTACGACCATCTTCCCCTCTTAAAAGAGATGTTAGGGGTTTTGCAAGTTTAGCGTAATCTCTTATAAAACGTCGGTAGTACCCTGACATGCCGAGGAAGCTGCGAAGTTGTTTTAAATTTTGTTTTTGAGGAAAGTTTGAAATGGTTTCAACTTTTTTTGGGTTGGTTCTTATGCCAACCGGTGTGATTACATATCCTAAGAATTCTACTTCTTTCTTGAAAAATTTCCATTTTCCTAAGTGCACTTTCATATTAGCGTTTTCCAATGTTTCAAACACCTTATATATATGTTCGAAGTGTTCCTCTTCTGTTTTTCTAAAAACAATTATATCATCGATATACACGTAGCAACATTTCCCTATGTGTTCTCTAAATATATCGTCTAATGCGCGTTGAAAAATAGATGGCGCATTTTTTAAGCCAAATGGTAGCCGAGTAAATTCGTACTTCCCATTGTTGATAGAGAAAGCAGTTTTTTCTATATCAGATTTTTTTAGTGGAATCTGGTGAAAACCACTTTTGAGGTCGAGAACTGAGAAGAAATTGCTATTACCTAGTTGAGAAATTACTTCTGTAATTTCCGGAATGGGGTATCTGTCCGCGATCGTTACCTTGTTTAATTTCCTATAATCAATGACCATACGGTATTGTTTGTTTCCTGCCTCGTCTGGCTTCTTTGGTACAATCCACACTGGGGAGTTGTACGGTGATCTAGATGGTCTAATTATACCATCGCTTAAAAGTTTTTCCACCTGAGATTCCATTTCCTGTTTCAATGCTGCAGGATATGGATAAAATTTTGTGTAAACAGGGGAATCGGATGTTGTCCGAATTTGTCCGACATCTTTTGTTGTATAAGTTAGCTTTTCGTCGGGTTCGGAAAAAAGTTTTGGGTATTTCTTTACGATATTTTCCATCGTGTGTATTTGAGTTTTTGAGAGGTTTCCCTCATCTATGTTTATTGCGTTCACTCGCTGTGAGGGGAGTTGTTTGAGGTGAACCTTAAATCCGTTACTTAAAATCATGTAATTTTCACCAGTATATATAATGGCTTTAAATTTCCGAAGGGTATCATTCCCTAGAATGCCGTCAAATGTTTTCAGAAGTGGCATTAGATAGAATTTAATTTTCTCCTTAAAATTAGAAAGTTGAACGTAAGTATGTTCGCTTATTTCTAAATTTCCCGCAATAGATTTTGCAAAAAAAGGATTGTCGTTTTTGATTCTTTTGTTTGCCAGCTCTGGCTTAACATAATTTTTACTGGAACCTGTATCCACTAAAAATTTTAAAATTCTGCCGCTCTCCGCCTTTACTTCGAAGAAGGGGAGCTAATTATTCTAAAAAATGGTTATCGCTTGTTTCAATGAATCGTCCGTCTTCCTGGGAAGCTGTGTTAATGTGAAATGTTCGTTGCTCTTTCCTTCGTTGTTGATTCGGAAATTGTTGTGGCCTCTTGCCAAAGTGCTCACTTTCTTGGGGTCTGTTCATATAGTTAACGCGACGAGAGTGTATGCTCGGGTCGACGTCCATGGGCTCTGGACGTGGCTGCGGTTTCGGAGGTCTTGAGGGGTTATTATCGAAAATTGTTATTTTGTTGTTGCCTTGGTTGCCAAGTTGTCCGCTGTGGTTGAGGTAAATGCGTTAGCTGAGGGTAAAATTGGTACCTTTGTGGCTGTGGAAAATTCCTTTGTGGCTGTGGAAAATTCCTTTGCGGCTGTGGAAAATTCCTTCTTGGAGGTAAGGGTGGAGGCTGTGCTGGTCTTGCATTGTACGTATGATTCATTCGAAAGTTTTGGTTCTGTAGTTTTAAACAGAGATGAAGAGCCTGCGGCAAGTCTGCCGGCTCTCGTATTCCTAATAGCCTAGGTAAATCGCCGTTAAGCCCTCTTATAAAGGTATCCAGGGCTTTGTCTCTATATGCTTGTGTAAGCATGCGAAGAGATTCGTTGCCTATATCGAGACAACCTAACTTATTTAATATCAACGAAAGCGGGCTATACACCTGTTGATAAAAATCCGAAACTGTTCTATTCCCTTGGACCAATGTGGTCATTTGGTAGTCCAATGTTGACAACTCGCGCTTGTCACCGTATTGCATAATTAAACATTTAGAAATTGATGGCCAATCAAGTGGCGTATTGTATGCTTCTAATGCCGCGTCGCCATTACCTATTATCTTGTTCCGTATTACGCTTAAAATTCCGTAATACTTCGGTGTCCCCTTTTGTGGTTCATATATAGATAAAACTCTATCTATACTTTTTTTCCATGAATTGAATTCTCCTGAATTGCCAGAGAATTCCTTTAGACATTTTACAATGTCGGGTATTCTATCTAATTCGCCTACGTTGTTTCTATATTCTATATCTATTGTTTGGTCCGTAATGTCGGTTGCAATTGCATTTGGGTGTAATGCCGCATGTACCACTTGCGGTCCCTGTGTCTTTAGTATGTCTGAAGCTATACTAGCTATGAGCTTGGATAGGTCGTCCATGCTTAATTGTGTGTTTTGGGATGTCTGAGGGGTATTAGGTGCCGAATTGGAAGGAAGGATTGGAGGGCAGATTAAATTATTGGGGTTCGCCATTTGTATATTTTTAATATTCTCAGTATAATATTATTAATAAAATATTAATATTCTTAATATAATATAACTCTTAAATTAATATAATGTCTAAGTATAGTTATTATAGGCTGCTTCCACTTACAGGATTGTTGTTATTCTTGAATTTCTGCTACCTCTGTTGTTGTTATTCTTGACTTTCTGCTACCTCTGTTGTTATTATTCTTGACTTTCTGCTACCTTCGTTGTTGTTGTTCTTGACTTTCTGCTATCTCCGTTGTTGTTGTTCTTTACTTTCTGCTACCTTCGTTGTTGTTGTTCTTGACTTTCTGCTATCTCCGTTGTTGTTTTTCTTTACTTTCTGCTACCTCCGTTGTTGTTGTTCTTGCCTTTGCTGCAACTTTATTTTATTTTTGGCCTTTTGTTTAATTAATGCAGTGTAGTAGAAACAGATACACAGATTCCTGCTTCTCTTCTTTTTGTTTTCCTTTTTAACTTGGGATAGTTATTTTTGCCGATTTGAACACTCGTGAATATATGTTGTGTTTGTTTTTTATTTTGTTTCTTACAGAAAA
Organism: Bactrocera correcta; assembly: GCA_027475135.1. Classification (NCBI taxonomy): domain Eukaryota; kingdom Metazoa; phylum Arthropoda; class Insecta; order Diptera; family Tephritidae; genus Bactrocera; species Bactrocera correcta. The sequence continues at coordinate 73,909,498 of CM050322.1, read as the reverse complement.
TTTAGCTTTTTCTTTTTTCCACCTTAGAATAGTTATTTTCACCGATTTAGACACTCGCTAATATATGTTGTGTTTGTTTTTTATTTTGTTTCTTACAGAAAATTTAGCTTTTTCTTTTTTCCACCTTAGAATAGTTATTTTCACCGATTTAGACACTCGCGAATAGAGCTGGCTAGCAACTAGTGCTTCCCGTTTGCGTTGGCTACTAGGGGGCCTTTATTTCTCTATTAAGTATAACGTTTTAGCTCGGGCGCCAGTTAAGGTTTCTTAGTTATAAAATAACTAAAAAAAATATTTTTTTTCGCGTCGCTGCATTGGGGCAGCGTTACCGCGTAGCTTTATTGAGTTAAAAACACTAACTGAAACTTAGCTTAACTGAATTACAATATTTATACCTAACGCTAAGCTTAGTAATTATTTGTGGCGTGATTCGTTTCCACGAATCTTATTCTGCACAACAGGTAGTGCAGGCGCTGACCATGCACTTGCTGGTGCATTTCGGTTACACGTGGCGGAAGTTGTAAGACGATACTCATTAGTAGCAAATATTGTGTTAACTTACATATTTAATTTATAATATACATATATATATATTTAATTTTGTTAATATATTATGATAATTTGTTAAATACATACATACATACATACATATATAATGCAGTATACACGTAAGCATGAATACATACATATATCAAATACACGAAATAATTAAAAAAGTAGGATTTAATTTGCAATATTGCTTTGAAAAAATTAATTAATAAAATGTAGTCAAATGCACCAGTATTCATAAACATGCACAAAACGAATTCTTTTGAGTACATATGTTTGCATATAAACGTATAAAAAGATAAGCAAAAGAGCGAACATATGCACGTCTGTTAGAGCAATATATAATTTTGAGCATAATTTAATGCTCAATTCTGCTATTTTCGTGGTGAAACACGCTCATAATTTGTCTGTGGTGAGACTCTTCCATCTCTGCCGAGTTAGCCAAAAATATTTTTACGTTCTTCGCGACGTGAACCTTCTCTATCTTAAACGTTCTGTGTCTATCTTAAACGTTCTCTGATATAGAGAAGGCTCACCGCGTTGCCAAATTTACGACATTTCATTTAACATATGTACATATTAAAAGACCAAGCTGTCGCGCATATTCACGTACATACATATGTAATTATGTGTGCATGTAAACAAATTTGTAAGAACCAGAGAACTTAAAAGTATAGACAGAGAACATAAAATTTGTTAACATTGTATGTAAGGTCGGAATTCGCCTCGCAATTTTAACATTGTTTACAATTCTCTCATATATTCTAACTGAGAATATGAAGAGACAGAAATATATGTATTTACGGCATATGATGACAAGGCATATATGCCGAAGAAAAGAATATGAAGAGACTCCCAATGAAGAATTTCGTTTTGCTAGTTTATATTGTGTTTCATTTTGACACCGAAAATGTGTACAAAATACATTATGTTCTCTGTCTCACACACGCAAGAATATGAAGAGACATAAATATATGTATGCATGAATATGAATATGAAGACATAAACACATGCAAATTAATTCCCGTATCGCGGGAATTTGTAAAAAAATATATATATATTTTCTTTCTGCCAACGCGCAGAGAAAATAAAAGTCGTGGTATCGACTAGATTGCCGGAGACAAAATCTAACATTTATTTACCAGTTACTCTTATTTATACATTTGTTTATTCAAAGTATACATTTGCTTATTATTTAAAGTTATCGAAAGAGTCAAATTACGTTAATTTCATATTCAGCAGTTATTCTAATGAGAACGGAAAAACTATATCGAATTCTAATTAAATTTATGTTTATGAGGCCACCCAACTACAAAGTGTAAAGATTCAATATTGTTTACAGGTATAGTCAAGTGGCTGTGTGGAGGCTGTCATTAACTCCCCCTTCCTAAGATGAATCGTCCCCGATTCACTATTATTTTGAGTTAATTTATATATTTGATCTAAAAGAGCGTTATAAGTGATTTCTTGAAATTGCGCATTTTCGATTGGTTTGGGAATTGCGCGAGATTTTTCTAATTTTGATATTAAGTAAGATATGAAAATTATTCCCAAGATTAAAATTATATACCAAAAATATGAATGTACTGTTATGTTCTTGTTCCGTTCTGCTAAAATATTTATATTGTCTAATTTTAACAGTTTATTGGTTGTTTTAAAATAATCTAATATTTCAAAATTATTAATGTGGTTATTTTTATAATAATTCCAAATTTTTACTTCAATGTTTTCATAAGATTGATTATTTATTACAAAATAATTTACAAATGTTATTAAATATGTTCCATTTAATTTTGATTATCTACAATATTTTTTCCTAAAACTAGTTTAATTTCTTTAATTTGTAAGTTTTTTTCTTTTAATTTATTACATTTTCCTTGTTTTTTTTTTTTAAATTTCTGAAGTCTGTAATGGTCATTGTACCATGTTGGTAATAGGTTATATTTTTTAATTCATCAAAATGTAAAATTGTTGGATTTAAAATTCCTATTTTCCCAAATGTTATTGTATTTATTATATTTTGTAGTTCATGTATAATGTATTGATTTCTTCTTCTTTTGATTTTTCTGGCTGTGTTATCATTGTTTATATTATTTACTGTATCAGTTAATTCTGTTATTACTTTAAAAATTTCCGAATTTGTAGTAAATTGTTTGTTGTTATTTATAGTTAGATCATTTAATCTATCATTTATCTTTATGAAATCGTCATGATCTGGAGTTCCTGCTATCCATTTCCAAAGTGTACCTAATTCATTTATTCCTCTTATTTGTTTAACATGGTTTATTTTTAACTGTCCTAATAAAGTTTCAATTAATAATATTTCTGATTCTGTTTCTTGAGTGATAATTTCTAAATTATCATTATTATCAAATCAATATTTCATATTGTTATAAAAACTTCTTTTTTTTCTGTTATTATATTTTCAAAGATTGTTAAATTAGTGGTGTGAAATATATCTCCATATTCTTCATAAATGGAAACCTCTCCATTTTCGATAAATACGTAGTCCTGTCGGGTATAATCTATGATATCAGCTATTGTCAAGCCAATTAGTAATGCGAAAATTGAAAGGATCATTTTGAAAACCTATAATTAATTATGATTTTATGTTATCTTTATGAATAATTCTATTTCTATTGTTTATTATTATGTTATTCCCAAAGTTTTCATTTACTTGTTGTTTCTTATACCTAGGTTGTAATTTATTTCTCTCTCCTATTATTTTTTCATAAATTATTTCTCCAGTGTGAAATGGGAAGCTTGTATTATTGCCTGAATACATTTGAGCAATTTTTTCTTTTACATGTCGCTCATTTAATTCTTCGAAACTATTCTCATCGGTAATATTGAGATTATTATTTTTAAGATATTAATACCTCCTTTGTTTGGAGTATATTTTTTTATTTTATTGTCGGCATTATCTTCGACTGGCGTCCTAGGATTTTCTTTTCCCAAGTAGTTTAAATTTTGTATTTTTGTATTTTTATTTGGTTTTTCAAGATTCTTTTTTTGTTTTATTTTGCCGATAAAATCTTTGGCTGGCGGTGTAGAACTTTTTCGTTCCACAATATATTTTTTATTTAATATGCCGGTATTATCATCGGCTGGCGTTGTAGAACTTTTTCGTTCCACAATAAATTTTTTATTTATTTTGCCGGTATTATCATCGGCTGGCGTTGTAGAACTTTTTCGTTCCACAATAAATTTTTTATTTAATATTCCGGTATTATTATCGGCTGGAGTTGTAGAACTTCTTTGTTCCACAATAAATTTTTTATTTAATTTGCCGGTATTATCATCGGCTGGTTTTACGGAATCTTTATGTTCCTTAATTTTTTTATTTATACCAATATTTACCTCGGTTAAATGTGCAGAATCTTTTTGTTCCTCTATTTCTAAGTTTTCTCCTTTTTTATTTTGTAATGGGGTCTCGTTCATAGCTGAGGTAAGCTCAGCCGCTCCAGGGTCAGCCTTGGGACCCATGAACCCTTAGCAAATAAAAGATTTGATTTTAATAAACGAATTGTCCACGCCCCCCCCCCCCTTTCAGTGGACAGCCAGACCAGCGTGATGAAAACGAGCAGGATTGATGAGCCGGCGTTGACGCTTAGTGAAGCTGGCACGGTGATGAAAACGAACGGGATTGATGAGCCGGCGTTGACGCTTATTGAAGCTGGCACGGTGATGAAAACGAACGGGATTGATGAGCCAGCATTAACGCTTAGTGAAGCTGGCACGATGATGAAAACGAACGGGATTGATGAGCCGGCGTTGACGCTTATTGAAGCTGGCACGGTGATGAAAACGAACGGGATTGATGAGCCAGCATTAACGCTTAGTGAAGCTGGCACGATGATGAAAACGAACGGGATTGATGAGCCGGCGTTGACGCTTATTGAAGCTGGCACGGTGATGAAAACGAACGGGATTGATGAGCCGGCGTTGACGCTTATTGAAGCTGGCACGGTGATGAAAACGAACGGGATTGATGAGCCGGCGTTGACGCTTAGTGAAGCTGGCACGATGATGAAAACGAACGGGATTGACTTCCCTGCGGAGGAGAAGTGATTAAAAATTGTCCAATGGCAGGAGCACTTACTGCACGCGTTGACTTCTCGCTTACAACTCAACTTTGCCACCCTCCTCATTATCGCGTTGGCGTTTTTCTAACGGCGCTTAACGGTGTAGGCAGCGGTACTTATGCCAAGCATTTTCGACGCGGCTACGGCAGTGCCATCGCGAGCATTGGCATCACCCAGCGGTGATGCCTTTTCTGCGCGAGGCCTGCGCATTTCCCCCAACTACCGGGCAGGGCCATCGCGAGCACTGGCATCACCCAGCGGTGATGCCTTTTCTGCGCGAGACCTGCGCTTTCCTCCCTAACTACTGGGCAGGGCCATCGCGAGCACTGGCATCACCCAGCGGTGATGCCTTTTCTGCGCGAGGCCTGCGCTTTCCTCCCTAACTACTGGGCAGGGCCATCGCGAGCACTGGCATCACCCAGCGGTGATGCCTTTTCTGCGCGAGGCCTGCGCATTTCCCCCAACTACCGGGCAGGGCCATCGCGAGCACTGGCATCACCCAGCGGTGATGCCTTTTCTGCGCGAGGCCTGCGCTTTCCTCCCTAACTACTGGGCAGGGCCATCGCGAGCACTGGCATCACCCAGCGGTGATGCCTTTTCTGCGCGAGGCCTGCGCTTTCCCCCTTCTATTGTATAGGGCAGTCATCGCGAGCACTGGCATGATGCCTTTTCTACGCGATGTTCTACCCTACTACTACTACTACCTACTGTTATATGACTTACCGCTGCCTACTGCTGTTCCCGGTGACCGTCCGATTCGGCGAACTGGAGCAAATGAGCGCACTCAGTGCGAAGTGCTTGCTTATATAGCAAGCACAGCGCAGCTTTCGTCGCGGTAGCGAGGTGAGTATGCGTATGGTGTATGGTGCAGGTACATGGTGGAAAGCTCTAGCGGGGTTCAGCATCGTTGTGTGCGTATGGTGCGGGTACATGGTGTACTGTGGGGCGAAGCTGACGTAACTTATTGGAAGGTGGCAAAAGCCACGTTACAGTCCCCCCCTCACTTCGGACAATGATCCTTCGCTGGCGGCAGGTGGGAGGAGATCTCCCACGATGGTTCGGCTGGAGGCTGGCTGGCTGTCTTAGTTGGCGTGAGCCGTGAACGGGGAGCGGGTGTGAAATCTTTATTTAGTAACAAATTCGTAACTTATGGTACAGGGTGTCTTATCCTACGATTAGGCGTACTTACACCTAGTGACACCTATATATTACTAATAACGGGTGATTTTTTAAGAGCTTGATAACTTTTTTAAAGAAAAAAACGCATAAAATTTGCAAAATCTCATCGGTTCTTTATTTGAAACGTTAGATTGGTTCATGACATTTACTTTTTGAAGATAATTTCATTTAAATGTTGACCGCGGCTGCGTCTTAGGTGGTCCATTCGGAAAGTCCAATTTTGGGCAACTTTTTCGAGCATTTCGGCCGGAATAGCCCGAATTTCTTCGGAAATGTTGTCTTCCAAAGCTGGAATAGTTGCTGGCTTATTTCTGTAGACTTTAGACTTGACGTAGCCCCACAAAAAATAGTCTAAAGGCGTTAAATCGCATGATCTTGGTGGCCAACTTACGGGTCCATTTCTTGAGATGAATTGTTGTCCGAAGTTTTCCCTCAAAATAGCCATAGAATCGCGAGCTGTGTGGCATGTAGCGCCATCTTGTTGAAACCACATGTCAACCAAGTTCAGTTCTTCCATTTTTGGCAACAAAAAGTTTGTTAGCATCGAACGATAGCGATCGCCATTCACCGTAACGTTGCGTCCAACAGCATCTTTGAAAAAATACGGTCCAATGATTCCACCAGCGTACAAACCACACCAAACAGTGCATTTTTCGGGATGCATGGGCAGTTCTTGAACGGCTTCTGGTTGCTCTTCACCCCAAATGCGGCAATTTTGCTTATTTACGTAGCCATTCAACCAGAAATGAGCCTCATCGCTCATCGGACACGGACGCGAAACACATTTCGAACCGAACACTGATTTTGGTAATAAAATTCAATGATTTGCAAGCGTTGCTCGTTAGTAAGTCTATTCATGATGAAATGTCAAAGCATACTGAGCATCTTTCTCTTTGACACCATGTCTGACATCCCACGTGATCTGTCAAATACTACTGCATGAAAATCCTAACCTCAAAAAAATCACCCGTTACAATTAAAATTCATTGGCTTAGTCGTAAAAAAAAATTCATACATTGATCCTTAAGCTAATACAATTAAAATTTATATAAATTTATTATATTTACGAATTCATGAATTGATCCTTAGACTAATACAATCAAAATTTCTGGGTTTAATCGTACAAAGGTAGGATGCATCGTCCACCGCCGTACCGCACCAACACCTGGTCGCCTTCTAGTTTTCGTAGGGCCAACCGTCGGCCCCGGAAGAACAGCGTTCGTCTGGAGCGCTCGATGAAGTGTTGCCTCGTCATCACCAGCCCTTCCAGGAACCCTGGGATCTCGCTTACCGGTGTCGCTTCTTCGGCCGCCGTGATAGGCGGGGTTGGTAGTGTGCTGATCTCGGCCATGGGGCTTGGTGTCGCCGTTGTTTGAGCCGTCTGATGGTTTGCTGTCGACTCGACGTGGGTCGTGGCCGGCGTTTGGGCTTCTGGTTGGACTGGTGTCGACTCGATGCGGACCGTGGTCTTCGTTTGGGCAGAGCGCGGCCCTGTCATGGCATAGGTTTTATGCGTGGCTGGTCGTGCGCTGATCTCGACGGTTGGGCGTGTCGCTTGGAGTGGGGCTGCCGTCGCCAGGGCTTCTGGTTGGACTGGTGTCGACTCGATGCGGACCGTGGTCTTCGTTTGGGCAGAGCGCGGCCCTGTCATGGCATAGGTTTTATGCGTGGTTGGTCGTGCGCTGGTCTCGACGGTTGGGCGTGTCGCTTGGAGTGGGGCTGCCGTCGCCAGGGCTTCTGGTTGGACTGGTGTCGACTCGATGCGGACCGTGGTCTTCGTTTGGGCACGTTCCCTTCTTTGCGGATTTGTTTCGGGGTAGCTGGTGTGTACCCGAAGTTTATCTCAGCTGCTGATGTTTTTGTCGAGTCGTGTTGTGATGTATTTATCGCGAAAGCTATTTCGGCTAGTTGGTGGTCCCAGGTCCGATGGTCGGCCTTTGCTCGTTGGGCGATCATAGTTTTCACGACTCGATTGGTGCGCTCGGTTGGGTTCTCGTGTGGAGCGTAAATGGCGGTGAAACGGTGTTGGATTCCGTGGCCCTCCAGGAACTGTGTAAGCGGCTTGCCGATGAATTGCTTCCCGTTGTCGGTAAGGAATACGTCAGGGCAGCCAAACCGGTATATCACTCGTTCTCGTAGCGCCTTTATAACACTGGCGGTGGTTGCATTCCGGACTGGCACGAGTTCCACCCACTTGGAGAACTTATCCGTGAGCACTAGCAAGCACGTGTTGCCATTTGTTGAGCGTGGTAGCGGGCCTACGAAGTCTGCCGTTACAACTTCCCACGGTCGTGAGCATTGCATGGTGGCCATCATCCCGGCAGGTCGGCGCTGGTCTATCTTATATTCGGCGCATGGTTGGCATTGACGAACATACTTGAGTGCATCCCTATGCATGCCAGGCCAATAGTACCCTTCTTGTGTGCGTTTGAGTGTTTTGTGTACACCCAGGTGACCGCCGGTGCTAGAGTCGTGATTTTCTCCCAGGACTTCGAGTCGACGGTGCTCTGGTACGCATAGTTTCCAGCGTGGTGACCTGGATAACGTATTGCGTGGGGCGATGTGCCGGAAGAGCCGGCCGTCGATAAGTTGGTAATCGGGATGTTTCTTCGGTTGATCGTGTACCTGGCGCGTACGTCTTTCATACCATCTATCCGGTTGATCATGAACGGCATGCAAAGGTTCAGCATCACCTTCTTGGTCCTTCAGTGGGCATCTAGATAGTGCGTCGGCGACTACGTTGAGGGTACCCTTGCGATACTCGATGTCGAAGTCAAACTGTTGTAGCTCTAGGGCCCACCTTGCGAGCCTTCCAGATGGGTTCTGCAGGGTGTGAAGCCATTTAAGCGAATGATGGTCGGTGATTACGGTGAAATGATAGCCCTCCAGGTATGGTCGCATTTTCCTTATCCCCCACAATACGGCTAGGCACTCTTATTCGGTGGCGGAGTATCGCTTCTCCAACTCTGTCAGGCTGCGACTGGCGTATGCTACAACCCGTTCTTGGTCCGAATGGCGTTGAAATAGTACCACGCCTAGTCCTTCTCCGCTGGCGTCAGTCTGCAGACAGAAAGGCCTCTCGAAGTCAGGGCACCCCAGGATGGGTGCACTGGTTAGTTTTTCCTTTAGCGCCTGGAATGCTTCTTCTTGTTCGGCACCCCATGACCAACGCTGGTTCTTTTTCAATAAACGGTTCAGTGGTGCTGATATTGTGGCGAAGTCTGCTACGAAACGTCGGTACCACGAGGCTGCTCCCAGGAAACGGCGTAGTTCTCGGATGGTAGTAGGTGCTGCCATGTCGCTAATGGCTGCCACCTTAGCCGGGTCGGTGTGAATGCCCTCGTTGCTGACTACATGGCCCAAGTAGTGGAGACGTTGCTGCACGAACTTACTCTTCTCGAAGTTGATCTGCATGCGGTTTTGTTGAAGGCGCGTGAACACCGCTTGCAAGCAGTCTAAATGCTCTTCGAAAGAGTTTCCCAGTACAATGATGTCGTCCAGATAGGCGAAGACCTTCGGCTGTAGTTCTGATCCCAGGACGTTGTCTAAGGCTCGCTGGAATGTTGCTGGCGCCGAATGCAGCCCAAAAGGCATCACTCGCCACTGGAATAAACCTCTCCCCGGTACGGTAAATGCGGTGTACGGGCGTGAGCGGGGGTGTAGCGGAATTTGCCAGTAGCCGTTCTTCAGGTCGATGGTCGAGATAAACCGAGCTTCCTTCAACTGGTCTAGGATTGCGTTTATTTGAGGAAGTGGGTATGCGTCTGGTATACTTGCTGCGTTAAGTTGCCGGTAGTCGATACACATTCGCCAACTTCCTTGTTTCTTTCGCACTAAGACGATGGGCGAGCTGTAAGCGCTGTTAGAGACTTCGATGCGGCCGGTTGCAAGCAATTCGTCCACCTCCTGATTGATGACTTCTTGCATCGCTGGGTTGCGCGGGTAATATCTCTGTTTCAATGGGCGATCGTGTTTAAGTCGAATCACATGTTCGGCGGCTGTGCTGGGGCCGGTGATCGTCGAGAACACTGCCGCATTTCCCGTGAGGAGAGTATTCAGTTGATGATTCTCCTTTTCCGTAAGATGTTGCCTCTCGGTTAGCATCGCGAGGTGGTCGGTAGGTGTCTGTGTGCTCAGGCGTGTAGCGGCTACCGGTTGACCATCGACGGTGATAGTCAGGTTCCGTTTCCTCAGGAAGTCCATGCCCAGGATGACCGGTTCCGCCAGCGTCGGTAAAGCGGATACGAGTAGATGCGTCATCTTCTTCCCCAGCTCGATGGTAACGGGATACATTTTTGTGCTAGGTATATACGTCTGGTTAGCTAGCTGAATGCGACGGGTCTGGCGTCTGGCTTTGATTTGGTGTTCATCTAGATGACGTTGAAGTTCCTTACCGATATATGTGAGTGTGGCTCCGGTGTCCACCAGGGCTTCGACCTGCATGCCCGCGACAGTAATGGGCAGATAATAACGGCCATCTTGCTTCCTTTCTGGGTACGGAAGCGTTGTTATGCGTGCTGCTGTACTGGGTTGGGGCGGAGTAGCTCGCACTGCCACATGTGTAGGACAATTGCAGTCCCGTGACATGATTCCGTCGAGTCCGCAGCGAGAGCAAAATATTCGCTGCTGGTTGCGACATTGGTGTCTTCGGTGTCCCGGCTGCTTACATCGCCAACAAACTTTCTCGCGGCAATACTTATTACTTACCGCCGTCAGACAGTGGTTGGTGTTTCTCGCTTGCCTGGTCTCCTCGCCTTTCAGCAACTCGAATTCTTCCGTTAATTCGAGTAGCTCGTCCACGCTGTTGAAATCGCTCCGACGAACATATAAGCGATATTCCACTCTTAAGCCGTCATATATGCGTTCGATGTGGTCTTCATCGCGAAGCTTCGGGTGCTGGCGGATAAGCGTTTGGATGGCCAGCACATAATCTTTTGCTTTCTCTCGGGGCGATTGCTTGCGCTGATGGATGGTTTCCTCCAGATGTGCGAGGTGTCGTTTCGGTAAAAAGAACCGTTCAGCCTCGTAACGAAAGTCGTCCCACGTGTTGATGGCATTGCGTTTTACTCGAAACCATTGCAGCGCTCTGTCCTGCAGAATTTCCGGCATCGTGGCAAGAAGCTGGTTGTTTGCTATTGAGTAGCATTCTGCTAGCTCTTCGCATCGCTCCAGAAAGTCGTGTAAATTTTCGCGACCGCTGTAGCGTATGTTCCATCGCCGCACGGAGTTTATAACCTCCAAATCCGGCACTCTCGCAGCTGAGGTTATGTCGCCACGTGTTGCTGCCGCTTTGCTGGGGATTCTCACTGTGGTGGTTGGAACGAGTATGGTGGCGTTATCTTCCTCCTTCATTTCCCTCTCCAAAGCTTTTACCAGATCCTCCGTGGATTTATTGTGGCGCTTTGCCCGGATGCAGGCGCTCAGCTCGCTACGGAGATCTGCTACGGTGCGCCCTTCGACAGCGATGTGGTGTCGTCTGCATTCAGTGATTAATCGCTCCTTCTTCAGCCAGTAAATCCAACTGGTCGTGTCTGTCTCAAGCGTAGCAGCCTTATTCGCTGGAGTACTGCGATGTTTATGATTGTGTGGGGGGCGCGGCGAACCTGATTCATGAGCGTTGGTGACCGTTTCGTGTTTTTCACTGTCACTCACAAAATCAGGTCCCTGCTCGGGCGCCATTTGTAATGGGGTCTCGTTCATAGCTGAGGTAAGCTCAGCCGCTCCAGGGTCAGCCTTGGGACCCATGAACCCTTAGCAAATAAAAGATTTGATTTTAATAAACGAATTGTCCACGCCCCCCCCCCCCCCCCCTTTTAGTGGACAGCCAGACCAGCGTGATGAAAACGAGCAGGATTGATGAGCCGGCGTTGACGCTTAGTGAAGCTGGCACGGTGATGAAAACGAACGGGATTGATGAGCCGGCGTTGACGCTTATTGAAGCTGGCACGGTGATGAAAACGAACGGGATTGATGAGCCAGCATTAACGCTTAGTGAAGCTGGCACGATGATGAAAACGAACGGGATTGATGAGCCGGCGTTGACGCTTATTGAAGCTGGCACGGTGATGAAAACGAACGGGATTGATGAGCCAGCATTAACGCTTAGTGAAGCTGGCACGATGATGAAAACGAACGGGATTGATGAGCCGGCGTTGACACTTATTGAAGCTGGCACGGTGATGAAAACGAACGGGATTGATGAGCCGGCGTTGACGCTTATTGAAGCTGGCACGGTGATGAAAACGAACGGGATTGATGAGCCGGCGTTGACGCTTAGTGAAGCTGGCACGATGATGAAAACGAACGGGATTGACTTCCCTGCGGAGGAGAAGTGATTAAAAATTGTCCAATGGCAGGAGCACTTACTGCACGCGTTGACTTCTCGCTTACAACTCAACTTTGCCACCCTCCTCATTATCGCGTTGGCGTTTTTCTAACGGCGCTTAACGGTGTAGGCAGCGGTACTTATGCCAAGCATTTTCGACGCGGCTACGGCAGTGCCATCGCGAGCATTGGCATCACCCAGCGGTGATGCCTTTTCTGCGCGAGGCCTGCGCATTTCCCCCAACTACCGGGCAGGGCCATCGCGAGCACTGGCATCACCCAGCGGTGATGCCTTTTCTGCGCGAGGCCTGCGCTTTCCTCCCTAACTACTGGGCAGGGCCATCGCGAGCACTGGCATCACCCAGCGGTGATGCCTTTTCTGCGCGAGGCCTGCGCATTTCCCCCAACTACCGGGCAGGGCCATCGCGAGCACTGGCATCACCCAGCGGTGATGCCTTTTCTGCGCGAGGCCTGCGCTTTCCTCCCTAACTACTGGGCAGGGCCATCGCGAGCACTGGCATCACCCAGCGGTGATGCCTTTTCTGCGCGAGGCCTGCGCATTTCCCCCAACTACCGGGCAGGGCCATCGCGAGCACTGGCATCACCCAGCGGTGATGCCTTTTCTGCGCGAGGCCTGCGCTTTCCTCCCTAACTACTGGGCAGGGCCATCGCGAGCACTGGCATCACCCAGCGGTGATGCCTTTTCTGCGCGAGGCCTGCGCTTTCCCCCTTCTATTGTATAGGGCAGTCATCGCGAGCACTGGCATGATGCCTTTTCTACGCGATGTTCTACCCTACTACTACTACTACCTACTGTTATATGACTTACCGCTGCCTACTGCTGTTCCCGGTGACCGTCCGATTCGGCGAACTGGAGCAAATGAGCGCACTCAGTGCGAAGTGCTTGCTTATATAGCAAGCACAGCGCAGCTTTCGTCGCGGTAGCGAGGTGAGTATGCGTATGGTGTATGGTGCAGGTACATGGTGGAAAGCTCTAGCGGGGTTCAGCATCGTTGTGTGCGTATGGTGCGGGTACATGGTGTACTGTGGGGCGAAGCTGACGTAACTTATTGGAAGGTGGCAAAAGCCACGTTACAATTTTCAAAATAAATGTTCATACTGTTTGCTTCATTTTTGTTATTATAAACCTCAGGCTTAATGTAGCAAGAGGTTGCTCGTGTATCGACTAGAGCTTTTAAACTTTTCTTTATTTTTGAGTCGTAGAGCTTTAGATAGGGGAGTTCATCCCCTCTTTGCCCAAGAAATGACTTTCATTCATGTTGTTTATCCTCTGGGTTTTCTCCTGTTGGCGAAAGCTATAATTGCTTTCCCTTGGTCGTTTTATTCCTTGGATGTTTTTATTTGGAATATACCTATTTGGTTGGTCCATATTGGCTTGATGGCTTGTACTGGCCAATGGTTTTCAAAAATTTTGGTATTTATGGCTATTGTTTAGTTGGGGCTTTGGGTAATTTTCCCTTCGGTATGATCTAGACATAGATGGATCTATATCCATTGGTTCTGGTTTTGGCATGTTGCTCCTCTGATGAAATCGTAAATTATTACTTGGATAAAACTGTTTAACTCTTGTCCTTTCATTTGCAAAATTTTGTGCAAATCGAGCTCTCTGATTATTGGACTCTAATTCCTGAGCTTTGGCCAATGCGTCGGGCAAATCTTCCGGACAGAGGGAAAATACAATATCTCTTAATGGAGCGTTAAGCCCAGTTATAAATATTCTAAGAGCCTGGTCTCTATTCCTTTTATTCAATTCTTTTGTTATTGGTGCGGCCCCTCCATAAGTCATAATGGTTTTATTTATCATCAACGTTAGTTTTTTGTTAACTAAATTATAATATTCAATGACCGTCATTGAGCCTTGTCGTAGGACACTCATTTCTTGTTCTATGATACGTATTGGACGTTTGTCCGAATACGCAAAATCGAGACGCGCAATTATCGCGTCAAAATTTAACACCGTACCATGGTTGGTTAATGTGTCATTTGCTTCTAGTGTAATTTTGTTACGCAAAATCGTAAGGGCTGCGAAGTACTTTTGGCTACCTCTCACATATAGGCTCATAACGTTATGTGCGGCTTCGCGCCAGCTAACATAAGCGTTTATCCTTCCTGAAAATTCTGGTAAGGATTTTATAACATCTAGAGACTCATGACACTGAATGTTGTCATTTATTATTTCCGTCTGAAAATCTGTTACTCTGTTTCAACTTGATTTTTTAATCTGTCAATTTTTTGCCTTATTGTAATATTGCTTTCCGCAATTAGGCGCGTAATTAAATCTACCGTTAATCCTGCCTCATTAATCATGATTAATTATTATTATTTTTTTAGTTTAGAGAAAGAACTTTCTTATTATTTTATATTTGTATAATCTCTTCTAGGAAGAGATTCTCTTCTATTCTGGAGGGTCCTTTTATGTAGGATTCGCAGAATTGAGCTAAGTTATGGGGGTCTTTTTATTTTGTTATGCGGCTGGTCGAGCCTTAATTTATATTTGTATTTTATCGTAGTTAATCGCAGAGTTTTTTTATTTATTTTAAGTTGGAGGGTCCCCCCGAAGGTGGTAAATCGCAGCTTTAATTTATTTTATTTTTGGTTGCACAAACTGTTTTATTTTTTTCTGGGGCACTTTTTCTCTTCGTGATCCCCACCGAAATTTTTACAATAGTATAATCTAATATACTTAGGTTTAATTTGGGTGTTCCCCATAAATATATATATATATATATATATATATATATATAATTTTAACATATTAATTTTAATTTCAACTTACAAATATGTATATTCCGTCGCTGTCTCGTTTGAAATTTCCGCTGATGATGCTGATAATAGTTGCTTTAGATACAGTAGGCTGGTCAATTCCGTGAAAAATCGCACTAGGCTTGTTGCTGAAGCTAAGGGGTCATATGTATATTTGACGATGAGTGGTCTCCCTCCAAAATCCCTTTATTTTCTTGCTGTTCTCTGCTTCTGTTGCTTTTGTTGCCGCTATTTATTGTTCTTGTTGTTTTATAATTATTTCTGCTACTGTTGTTGCCTCCGTTACTTAGGTTTTTTTGCACTTTAAAGTCACTTCTGTCATGTGCGATATTCCTGCTGCGTCTTCGATAAAGTCGTATTTTTCTTATACAACTTTATCTTTATACTTCTTCGTAATGTTCAGTTCTTTGATTTTTTCAAAAATATTTACTTTTCTGAAAAAGTTCTTTTAAGCTTTAACTTCTACTTTGCGCCTTCGCTATATCACAATTCGCTGAATTTCCGTTTAGTGTTAAGTTGTTGAATTGCTTGCTGCTGCATTGAGTATTCGTGTTTGGCTTCCAATGCCGATATTTTAAAAAATTATTAAATTAACTTTTTGTAGTTTGAAATCACAGCACTTGATTCTGCTTTTACTTTAACTCTATTTAGCTTTTTCTTTTACTTTTTTATTTGTTAAGTTATCACTTTAATGGCGTTGGTCCGTTTCAGCTTGTTTTAAACAACGTTTTTTTAAGATGGCAATTTTTTGTTTGTTTTAAAATTTTTTTGAAAATTACAGAGTTCCTTCTTCTTAATTTTCTTCCTCTTCTTCTACAAATAGGTCGAGCCAAACTATTTTTCTTTTTTTACTTTTCTTTAGGCACTTTTTAAATTCGTGCCCCACGCTGGGCGCCAATTAATTCCCGTATCGCGGAAATTTGTAAAAAAATATATATATATTTTCTTTCTGCCAACACGCAGAGAAAATAAAACTGGTGGTATCGACTGGATTGCCGGAGACAAAATCTAACATTTATTTACCAGTTACTCTTATTTATACATTTGCTTATTCAAAGTATACATTTGCTTATTATTTACTAAAAGTTAAAGTTTACTTAAAGAGTCAAATTACGTTAATTTCATATTCAGCAGTTATTCTAATGAGAACGGAAAAAGTATATCGAATTCTAATTAAATTTATGTTTATGAGGCCACCCAACTACAAAGTGTAAAGATTCAATATTGTTTACAGTTATAGTCAAGTGGCTGTGTGGAGGCTGTCATTAACTTGCATGCATGCTCCTTATGCAAGTTCATACATATGAATACATATTTACGCACGTTGGACGGCGAAGCTGTTACAGCGGCAAGGGAAGCGGTAACAATCGGCGATCGTTTGTTAGTTTCTTTCGCGTCTCGTCGCGTCAATGCTTCCACAGATTGATGTGCTGAACACATAGAACGCGACAGACTGCAAGCGCCATCTGAATCTGATATTGAAACACACACATTCTTAAGGACACAGTTATTTAGACAGCTGCACAACTACATAACTGTGTCCACAATAACGTGTGTATTTTAATATTTTACAGATGTCGCTTGCAGCCTGCCCCGCTCTATGTGTCCCGGGCGTGACTCTTTGAGTTTCGGCCATTGACTGTCCGTGACAACGGAGATGCGAAAGATGCGTGCGACACTTGTTATTATGAATGTATGTACATTAGGGTGTGTCATTCCGAGACAACCTTTTTTTTCAACTATCCTATCTATCCAAAAATTATAATTTACTCGTGCGGTCATAAGCACACTCTCTTTTTTTTTAGTTCTTAGGTTATAAGGTGAGCTTGACACCCATTATCTAATAACGAACGTGCCTTTATTATTCTTCCATCACGACCTTTTAATCTCCCATTTTTAGTATTTTTAATCACTGTGCTTTTTACTTTAAAGGATTTGTCTTTGTGAAGCCATAAATGATGGTTTCCTTGACATGAGAGGCAACTTTCGCCTTTACATTATTTTATATTGTGCTCTGTTGTAAGACATTTGGTGCTTAATTTGGTTTACATTACTTCATCCCATTTGCCCTTTGTAGAAAGAGCTTTAAATTTACATATAACAATAAAATATTATATAATATGGGATGTAATCCATTATGCATTTAAATTTTGCAATTTGAAATATTGCTGATGTTTGTGAAGCTTGCTGCTCGCTTCCTGATTCAGAAACGACTATAGTGAATTTAAGGTAGGCATTTCCTTAGGGTTTTTAAGGGAATTTTCATACCTAAGTCTTAAATTGTTGTCTAATTTTTGCACAAGCGTATAGTTTAATAAAGCTTGTAACAAATTATCTGCAGACAAACTGAGGCTTTCCAATGCTTGTACACTTTCAGAAATTTTCGTAGACTAAAAAGCCTCAGTCACTACCGGTGTGTCTAAAATTTGTTTGAAATAAGTATTTGCTAGTAACCTTTTATTAGTAAATTTTTCATTAAGAAGTTTCCAGACAACTAAAAAATTTGTCGAGAATGAAAGCAGATTTACAATACAACTTGTAGCCTTATAGCTCTTAAATTAGTTTTAATACACATTTTATACGTGTCTGAAACGTTTTGAGAAACTACGAGTTGCTCAAACAATTTTTTAAAAGTTTGCCACTGAGCGTAATCTTGTGAAAAAATGGGAATGTCAACTTGAGGCAACGTAAAATTGGCAGCATGTTTTTTGCTAATAGATTTTAATTTGAGTTTGTAAAATCTATTTCTTAAATCATAGAATTTACTTTTTAACTCTTCATATTCGTGTTGGCTAATAAACTCAAACACGGTATCACGAGTTTTTTCTATTAGTCTCTCTACACTGTCTAGAGAGCTTATATCGTTTATTTCGCAGTCATCAATATTTTTTTCTAGTTCCGTTAATAAGAATTGAAGCCTGCGAAGCCAGGATTTGGAAAGCATTCCAATTTCCTTGGAGCACTATTTTCTTTAATTATATTCACTAGTTCGCCTAATTTGGTGTACCCTGTCAAGTAAAACGAACCTACCGTCCCTTCAACATCATCTTTAAAATAAATATCTTTTATATTTTTGGGATTTTTGGAAATTCTAAATGGTTTAGTTGAAATTTTTCAAGATTTCCTAATTCTTCATTTATATCCATACTCATGGACCTAAAATGAAGTTTTTGCAGTTCTTTTGTCCCAAAAAAAAAATAAATAATTTTATATGAAATAAATAAAAAAAAGAAAAATATTCTTACCTTGGTAGGATGGGAATTTGGTTTATTCCAGATTTCGTTTTTTTTCGAAATTTATTATTTAAGATTTTTTTGCTTTGTTTTTAACTCAAACTTCCTTTTTTTGCACATTTACAATCATATTTGTTTTTTTTTTATAACACTTTTTTATTTGCACTTCACTCGCGTGTTTTAAAAACTTAGGGGTCACCAACTTACAAAGAAATAACGCGAAGGGTTTAAGATTTAAAACAGTACTCAGCTCTGGTTGCCCAAAGCTCCTTCATTTATAGATTTTCTTATCCTAATTCATGTATGCACCACATGCAGAGTGTATACACATATCTTAATACTAATCTACTGTACATACCGACGGTATGTACACATGTCTTAAACATAAGTGTTCCCAACGGCATACAAGTTAACACCAAATTGGTTAACACCAAAATCTACATAGCTAACACAGCAATAATACAAGCGAATAAAAATACAAATAAACAAATATTGCTGACGACATGTATGCATTAGTTCAACAACAGGAAACGCAAAATAACAAATTGCGGAAATCAACAACAACACCACAGCAGAGTTACAACGACAGCGCAGCCGAATTTTATACGGTCACATTGAAGTGCAATGTGACCAAATTATTATTGATAGGTATAAATTAAGAAATAATTGTTAGTATTAAGCAGTCGAAAAGTGAAGTTCAATAAAGCAGAAACAAACTTCAAAAAATTTGTTTTTTTTTTCACATCTAAGTGGAAGAATGAATAATTGGCGCCCGAGCTAAAAGAAAGTGTTTCCTTCGCGTGGATATAGTAACTTAGTGCAACAGGTAAAGCAGAAAGTGCTACCTAAATTGAACAATAACGCATATAGTGCAACAGGTAAAGCAGAAAGTGCTACCTGAATTGAACAATATCACATAAAGTTCAACAGTGCTACATACTACAGTTTAACGGTGCTACGTACAACAGTGCTATAAACTACAGTTCTACAGTGCCACATACTACAGTGCTATAGTACCACGGGTAAAGCAGAAAGTGCTACCCAGAATACAACACTCCACCCGAGGAACACAACGAGGCAGCATCACGGGAAATAAAGGCCCCTCAGTAGGATAATAAACGAATCCAAACAGGACGTCATAGGACAGCCAGCCCGGAAAGCAGAAGCCTTAAATAATATGCGACTCAAAATATTATTAATGTAAGTAAATCGATAACCCAGACAAAATAAAATTATTCTTGAACACCTTTGTTTTAAATAAATAAATGCTCACGTTACATTTCAAATGTAAATATATAATTCTAAATTCAGTTTACAAGAGACAAATTTAAGAAATTTAACAAACTTGTCTAAATAAATACCATATTAATAAACTTTAAGCAAATAGATATTATATTAATAAATTTATCTAAAAATAAGCACTACTAGACCTTGTTATAAAATAAGAAGACAATATCTTTCATCTTTTGATTTCTCCGAATACATAGTTCGAATCAAATAAACTAGATTTAGGTACATATTTAAAATCTTATAATATAAAACTCGGCTTGTACAGCCAATAATTTACAAAAACTAAAGCTGCGATTCACCACCTTCGGGGGGACCCTCCAGCTTATAACAAATAAAAGCTCTGCGATTCACCACAAAAGGGACCCTCTAGAGATTTATAAATTATAAATTAAATAATAAAAGGCTCGTACAGCCAGTAACTAAAAATAAATAAAAACCTATAACAACGCTTAACTCTGCGATTCCCCCGGACCCTCCAGAGTAGAAAAGCTACCTTTCCTAGAAGGGTTAGCAACGAAAAAATAGAAAATATTAGTTTTAGCGAAAATAAGATAATAAATAGAATTTTTTTTAATATTTCGTAATCCTCAAGTTAAGTAAAAGAAAAAAAATGGCAAATCCAAATAATCTCATAAGGCCACCAGTACTACCCTCACCTAATCCAATTGCACCCAACGTAACAAATCCTGCACAACCCGATTTAGCAAATCAAGTAAGAGAACTACTAGGTCAATTACTACTCACAGATGGACGAAACATAATACAAAGTATAATTAAGAATGACATGATCCCAGCACCCATAGTGGACCAAACGATTGACGAACGTTATAGGAACAATCTTTCAGATATGGACAAAATCCCAGACGTTGTCAGGTCACTTAGAGAATTTAGCGGAAACCCCACCGAATTTAGCAGTTGGAGGAAAAGCGTTGAGCGCATCCTCAAAATCTATGAAAATTTGATAGGCACTCCAAAATATTTTGGAATCTTAAACGTAATTAGGAATAAAATAGTTGGTAAGGCCGACGCGGTACTCGAATCTTACAACACACCGCTGAATTGGACAGCGATCTCTAAATGCTTAACAACGCATTACGCGGATAAAAGAGATTTAAGTACATTGGAATATCAAATGACGTGCATTATCCAAGGACGTCGATCGGTACAAAGCTTCTATTCGCAAGTATACGCACATCTGTCACTAATTCTTAACAAAATCGCCTGTATGGAGATGAGCGAAGAATCAATACAAATTCTTTCTCGAACCTATAGGGAGAAAGCACTCGATACATTCGTACGAGGACTTTCAGGAGACCTCTCCAAATTGCTTGGTATGAAAGAACCTGCCGACCTGCCAGAAGCTCTGCACCTTTGCATGAAGCTAGAAAACCAAAATTTTAGAACCACACACGCGAACAATTACAATACACCCTACAGAATGGATAGACCACAACTTCCCCCAAAGCCACAACACCAACATTTCCAAAGACAAGTCTATACACAACCCTCTCAAGAATATTTTCACCCAGAGCTCGCATATATGCCACGCACACAACAAGCGTTTTCGCCAAACGCATACCGCCCACAACAATTCGCGCAACGCACCTATCAACCATTCAACAGCCCACAGTATAACACCTATAACAACCCACAATATAATCCTTACAACAATCCACCCCCAAGACCTCTAGCGCAAAAACCATTACCAAAACCGGAACCAATGGACATAGACCAAAGTATTAGAACAAACGCAATAAATTATGCCAATAGACCGAACTTCAAGTATGCCGGAAAACGACAGGAAGGACCAAGTTCGAATTTTACGAATCCACCCCGCAAAATTCAAAGAAATTCCCATATAAACTGCTCTCAGATACAGCCAGAAGGCCCCAATTCTGCAAACCCTCTTGAAGAACCAACATACCACCATATTCTTGACCAGGACTCTCTCAACTACAATCAGAACCAACCCGAAATCCTAGACCCAACAGATATACATTTTTTAGAATGAAAACTTCTTCGCTTCCTTACTTCGAATGTAGAACAAGGAGCGGAGAAATTCTTAAAATACTACTAGACACAGGTTCTAACAAGAACTACATACAGCCTCATTTAGCAAGGAAAATAATAGAAAATAATAGCCCATTTCATGCAAACTCGATAGGAGGCAAAATAAAGATCACCAATCACACATATATAAATCTTTTCAAGCTCAAAAATCAATTAAAGTTTTTCCTACTACCCACCCTAACCACATTTCACGGAATATTAGGTAATGACAGCATAAAAGAAATTAACGCAATAATCCATAGTACGGATAATTTTATGATTATAGCAAACCACACGAAAATTCATCTAAAAGAATACAAAACACAGGACGTAAACGCAATCCAAATTAGGGACACGCATATGAATACTCAAGATAGACAAGAAATGAGGAAACTCATCCATAAACATAGCCATCTTTTCTCCGAACCTAACGAAAGACTGACCTACACCACCAAAGTAGTGGCCGAAATAAGAACAAACTCCGAAACGCCAGTTTACTCGAAATCCTACCCTTACCCATTTTCCCTCAGGGACGAAATAGATAAACAGATAAATAAATTATTAGAAGACGGCATAATAAGACCATCCAGATCGCCCTACAACTCCCCGATATGGGTAGTCCCCAAGAAAGAGGACGCATCGGGAGAGAAAAAGTATAGAATGGTCATCGATTATAGAAAACTGAATAGTGTCACCGTGTCAGATAGGTATCCAATACCGGAAATAAACGAGGTACTTTCTCAACTAGGAGACAACAAAATATTTTCTGTAATCGATCTGAAGAGCGGCTTCCACCAGATTCCTCTTAAGGAATCCGATGTTGAGAAGACAGCTTTTTCCGTGAACAACGGAAAATATGAATTCACGCGACTACCCTTTGGGCTTAAAAATGCCCCTGGTATATTCCAACGAGCGCTTGATGACATCCTAAGAGACCATATAGGGAAAACATGCTACGTCTACATAGATGACATAGTCATATTCAGCAAAGATAAAGAGTCCCACCAAAAACACATTGATACAATTTTTGACACCCTAAATAAAGCTAATATGAAAGTTCAGATTGATAAATGTGAATTTTTTAAAACCAAAGTGGAATTTTTAGGCTTTATTATTTCATCAGATGGCATCTCAACCAATCCCGCCAAGGTTCAATCAATAGTCAATTTCCAATACCCCAAAAACCTTAAAGATTTGAGGTCATTCCTCGGCCTTTCAGGATACTATAGACGCTTTATAAGAAGTTATGCTTCACTTGCAAAACCATTAACAACCCTACTCCGCGGCGAAGAAGGTCGCATCTCGAAAAATATGTCAAAAAAAGTCCCCATTACACTTAATAGCGAAGCAAAAGAAGCATTTGAAAAAATTAAATCTGCACTCACTTCCGAAGATGTAATTCTTCAATATCCAGACTATAAAAAGGAATTCTCTCTAACCACCGATGCTTCCAAACATGCAATAGGAGCAGTCCTAGAGCAAAATGGAAGACCAATCACTTTCATTTCGCGAACTTTAAGCAAAACAGAGGAAAACTATGGAACTAACGAAAGGGAAATGCTTGCCATTATTTGGGCACTCAATTCCCTCAGAAATTATTTGTATGGCACTGCTAAAATAACCATTTATACGGACCACCAACCCCTTACGTACGCACTCAGTAATAAAAACAACAATTCCAAATTGAAAAGATGGAAGGCAATTTTAGAAGAATATCATTATGAAATAAAATACAAACCAGGTAAAGCAAACGTTGTTGCAGACGCACTCTCCAGACCATTTGAAATAAATTCGCTATCAGTTGCCACTAATTCAGACGAAAGCTCTTCGCATAATTTAATTCCGACCATTAATTGCCCAATAAATGTATTCAAAAATCAAATTTGGATCTTAACAGACCAAATCGATAGCTATCAATTCAAAATACCCTTCCCTACGTACCATAGGCACATTTTGACTAACCTTATTATTCAATAGACGACTTGACAGCAATACTAAAGCGCTACCTCAACCCTTCAGTTATTAATGGAATATTCACAACCGAAAAAATAATGGGGCAGATTCAACAAATCTATCCCCTACACTTCAAGAACTACAAAGCTAGGTACACACAAACGCAAGTTAAGGATCTCATTACAAACGAGCAACAAGAGAATGAAATACTACGAACACATAAAAGAGCTCATCGAAACCCAGTAGAAAATAAACAGCAATTAATAGAAACATTTTATTTCCCTAAAATGCTCCAGAAAATTAAAGCAATAGTTAAACAATGCGGCGTATGCGCAGAAAACAAGTACGACAGACATCCCAATAACCCAAAAATTCAAGCAACTCCTATTCCCGAATACCCAGGACAGATAATCCATATAGATATCTATATTACCGGAAAAAAACTAATACTGACTGCCATAGATAAGTATTCAAAATACGCCCAAGCGAAAATATTAAAATCAAGAGCTACAGAAGACATTAGAGAACCACTTAGACAGATCATTTTCAATTTTGGAGTTCCACAAAACATAATAATAGACAACGAAAAATCATTAAATTCCAACTCAATAACTTTTATGTTAGAAGACCAACTGAGAATAAAAATACATAGGATACCACCACATACTAGTACAGCTAACGGTCAGGTAGAACGATTCCATTCAACCCTATCAGAAATTTAAAGGTGTTTAAAATCAGAAAATACAGAAAGAACTTTTGAAGAACTGCTAGACAGGGCAGTATATGAGTACAATTATTCAATTCACACAACTACAGGACAAAAACCGATTGAATCATTTTTTGGACGAAGAATATTCACTAATCCCGACCAGTACGAAGAGGCAAGACAGAATAACATACAAAGACTAAAACAAAAACAAGAGAAAAACCTAATATTTCACAATAAAAACAGAAGCCCATTTAAAGAATATAAAATTGGACAGACAATCTATGTTAGAATCAATAAACGTTACGGAGATAAGTTAACTTCACGGTACAAAGAAGAAATAGTAAAAGAAAATAAGAATTCTACAGTTTTAACACAAACCGGCAAGGTAGTCCACAAAAGCCTTATAAAAAGTTAAAAAAAAAAAAAAAATTAAATAGGAAATAGGAAAAAATAATTAAAAATTAATCAAAACAATGAACAAAAAATAAATAAAAAAGAGCGCATAGTACGCTTATTATTAAAAAAAAAAATAATAATAAAAATAAAAAAAAAACAAAAAATAAAAATAATATTTTTTTCTTTTATAAGGATAAAAAGAGCGCATAGCACGCTTATTATTACACTTTTGACAGAAATATATATATTTGTTTTTTAGACTTTTTGCCTGCATGGCATACGGAAACGTACAAATACTAGACTATTCATCATCCCAACTAGTCACAATCGACGCAGGTCCCGCAAAACTACAAACAGGCACATTCAAAATAATCCATACAATTGAATTACAAGACTACGACAACACAATAAACCGCGTAGAAATGACAATTAATGATAAATTAGCAAATCATCCATTGAAACCCATCCTGACATCCCTCATAAACCAATCGAAAAATTATCTTGATAGAATTAGAATAAACAGTAAAGTTAGGAGATCACTAGACTTTATAGGCTCCGATGGAAATGGATTGCCGGAAATCCAGACCATGCCGATTACAATATCTTAATGGAAAAAATCAATAATGTGCTAGGAAGTAATAATAGACAGCTAATAATTAACAAACTGACAAATGCGAAAATAAACGAAATCATAGACAATACTAATAAGATATCTAAAGTGGTGAGAGAAGAAAAAGAAATTGCGAATGACTTAATATTACAAATAAAATTTAAATTAGAAATTATAAAGGAAGAGCTAATTAATATAGCATACGCCATACACTGGGCCAAATCTAACATAATAAATTCATACATATTGTCTGATAAAGAAATGGAAATAACTAAACAATTTTTAATAGATGAAAACATACCATTCGTTAATGTAGATGAAGCATTAGAATTTGCTGAAATAAAAATAGCTTCAAATAAAGAAAGCTTAATTTATATAATAAATTTGCCTACCACAGAGCAAAACGATTGTAAAACTTTAGAAATAAGACCAATAAAAGGAAAAGAATTAATAAATAAAATCGAATTTAAATCAATTTTAATTTGCCAGAATAAAGTTTACGGAAAAAGTAAAGAATGTAAGTCATATAATAAATTATCGATATGCTCAAGAAATATAGTAGAAGATATTACGAATAGCACATGCATAGCACATCTGCTAAAAAGTAAAGTCGACAATTGTACAAAAATTAATAATCATCATGTAAAAGAGATTGAAGAAATAACAAATGATGTATTGTTTCTAAACCAATATACAGGTTTCGTAAAATTTGAAAACGAAACAATGAAATTAAATGGCACGTATTTAATAAAACACTACAATACTAATATCGAAATAGATGGTAAAAACTATTTTTCTAAGATAATAACTGGTAGCAATCCTTTACCAGCAATATTGCAACCAATGGCAAATAATAGTAAAGTAGAAGAAATGTTATCTCTCAAGTCCATAAAAAAACTACAATTAAATGAAGAAAAAGAAATTTCTTTGCTAAAGACAAAAAATTATATTTATTTTTCTGCAAATGTAACAATTATATCAATAATAATAACTGTATTCATATTTGTATTATTAAAAGCAAAATTAAAAAAATATAGAGTAAATAGAAAATTAAATAAAATAACAACCGGCTGTAATACCACGAAAATATGCGTTGACGATCTACCTAAATTTTGTGAAGATCCTTCGAACGAGGACGCTCGAATTTAAGGGCGGAGGAGTTAACACCAAATTGGTTAACACCAAAATCTACATAGCTAACACAGCAATAATACAAGCGAATAAAAATACAAATAAACAAATATTGCTGACGACATGTCTGCATTAGTTCAACAACAGGAAACGCAAAATAACAAATTGCGGAAATCAACAACAACACCACAGCAGAGTTACAACGACAGCGCAGCCGAATTTTATACGGTCACATTGAAGTGCAATGTGACCAAATTATTATTGATAGGTATAAATTAAGAAATAATTGTTAGTATTAAGCAGTCGAAAAGTGAAGTTCAATAAAGCAGAAACAAACTTCAAAAAATTTGTTTTTTTTTTCACATCTAAGTGGAAGAATGAATAATTTACACAACTATTTCTTATCTATTATTATTTTAGGATCATTTGGGATCCTTTACATTGCATACAATAAATACTAGAGTATCTAATCAAAATACCCGAAATGAACACTGTTGATAGAAATGGGCATTTGTAAATACACATGTATCTACGTTTGATACTAGATTCGTACATATGTGCTGGTGATAATGAACATAAATATTTGTAACACGATATCTGTTTCTATAGAGATTTGCAGAAATATCTTATTTACAATTGTAGCCGTTAAAAACTGTTCAGAAATCTG
This sequence comes from Bactrocera correcta, assembly GCA_027475135.1. Classification (NCBI taxonomy): domain Eukaryota; kingdom Metazoa; phylum Arthropoda; class Insecta; order Diptera; family Tephritidae; genus Bactrocera; species Bactrocera correcta. The sequence continues at coordinate 73,882,539 of CM050322.1, read as the reverse complement.
AACATCAGTAGTAAAAAGTACATAGAGGCACTTCTTGATGAGTATATTATGCAAAACTGTAAACCAAATAGTACTCCATTGGAATTTGGCCGTAAAGTTAATTGTACGAATGAGGACTGTGATCGAGCAAACTAAATTAACTATCAATCATTGATCCAGTCTCTATTATATCTGGCTTTGACTACTAGACCATACATACTGCATTCCACAGAAAAGCTTGCGCAGATGAATGCAGATCCCCAAAAGGAGCAGGAAGCAGCTGCTAAGCGTATCCACCACTACTTGAGAAGTACATCAACTCTACGCGGATGCGGATTGGGCTGGCGATTCTACCAATCGCAAATTATTTACTGGTTGGGCCTTCCTCGCTGGTACTGTATTCAGCTGGGAGTCTGAGAAACAAAGCGTTGTAGCCCTGAGCAGCACAGAAGATGAGTACATTGCCTTATCCACGGTAGCAAAAGAAGCAGTGTACATTAAGAACCTGGTCGGCGAAATCGGAATTGGAACCATTGAGACGTTATCGGTGCGCAGCGATAATCAAAGCGCACAATGTGTTAATAATTATTTTCATGCAAGAAGCATGCAAATGAACATTAAATACCACGACGTTAGGGAAATATAGTGGTACCTCGACATGCGAATGCCCCAACATACGAGTTTTTCGAGATACGAGCCGACGAGCAGTGATTTTTTGCTTTTAGTTACGAGCGAAATTCGAGATACGAGTCCGGTTCGGTAGTAACACGTAGTCGCGCCACCACGATCAGTTAGCAGCGTGCTTCCGCTGTGATAAGTGGTGGAAGAGGGAGGCTTGAACGAGCTCATCGAGGAGCACACCCAGGAACTGACGACTGAGGAGATACAAGAGTTACAGTCACAGCAGCATACTGAGGATATGCAAGAAATTGGTTTAGAGGAATCAGAGGAGGAGGTTATTTCTATAAGTGAGATAAAGTTGATCTTAGGAATGTGGGAGAGAGTTTCACAGTTCGTGGAAAAAAACAACCAGAAAAAGTTGCAACAGGTCGTGCATCTGACCTTTTTAATGACACTTGCCTAACTCATTTCCGAAACATTCTGAGAGGGAGGAAGAAACAAACCAACTTGGACATGTGTTTTTCTAAACGGCCTACAAGTGAAAGCGAGAAAAATGTAGCGAAAAAAGCAAAGACCACTGAGGATATCTTATTTATTTCTTTACATTCTCTTTTTTGTTTTTGTGTAATAAATATTTGATATTTATAAATACGTTTTTATTATTCAAAATCACGTAACGAAAATAACTGGGGTGACATTTTGGAGGTTGGAATGGATTAATGGTAGTTCAATTGTTTTGTGTGGGAAAATTTGCTTCGAGATATGAGTAATTCAAGGTAAAGGCAAGGTTGCGGAACGAATTAAACTCGTATGTCGATACCAGAGAACGTCTATCATAGAGAAGGTTCACGGCACGGAGATCGTAAAAATATTTTTGGCTAACTCGGCAGAGATGGAAGAGTCTCACCACAGACAAATTATGAGCGTGTTTCACCACGAAAATAGCAGAATTGAGCATTTTCAGTGTTAAATGAGAAAAATAATCAATGTAAACAAATTGACGCCTACAGATTCGAATATTTACTATGAGCAAACGACTTTGCATATAATTTGTAGATGATCGGTATATACATACATATGTATTTGATATCAAAGCACAAGAGTATACATACATATGTATGTATGTACATCTTAAAACTGACTTATTTTATGATGAATTACATAAAATCTTTACATATAAGTATGCATATAATACAGCAAGATTTATATTACTAAACAAATATGCATTTGTATAGGTTTGATAAGGCATATATTTATTTACATAAATATGTATGTACATATTTGCCATTAATAGTTAATAATAGTTTTGATATCATCTTATCATACATATGTATTTACATACATACATTTTTATGTAATTCATCATAAAATAAGTCAATTTTAAGATATACATACATATGTATGTATGTATACTCATGTGCTTTGATATCAAATACATATGTATATACCGATCATCTACAAATTATATGCAAAGTCGTTTGCGCATAGTAAATATGCGAATCTGTAGGCGTAAATTTGTTTACATTGATTATTTTTCTCATTTAACACTGAAAATGCTCAATTCTGCTATTTTCGTGGTGAAACACGCTCATAATTTGTCTGTGGTGAGACTCTTCCATTTCTGCCGAGTTAGCCAAAAATATTTTTACGTTCTTCGCGACGTGAACCTTCTCTATCTTAAACGTTCTCTGTCGATACTATAGTGGTAGTATATAAAAGTAAAAGTATAGAAATTGAATATGTTCATACTGAAAATATGATTGCTGACGTGTTGACAAAGAATTTTAGTAGAACTAAACTTGTAAAATGTATTAATTTAATGGGACTACTGTAAAGTAAATAACCCTTAATTTTTAAATTGATTTGTAGAAGGAAATTATTTTATTTACTTGTATTCATTTGAGAATGTAAATATACTGTGATGAGAAGGAGTGTTGGAAATATTAAGACTAAAACAATACATTATACTATGTATAACATATACTTTTATATTCCACTCTCCATGTATATAAACAAACATAGAGATGTGTAGGCACCGCTTAATCTTTATATGTACATATGTACATATTCGCTGCCTGTGCGCAGCAAAAGTACGCCAAAGCAACATCCTTAATAGATTTTTATTTTTTTCCTCACAAATTAATGTTTTTTTTTCGCTTACAAAGCAGGAGTTATTTCATAATTTCTATTTATTGTATTGCTCACAGAATAAAAGGTTTAAATAGCCCCTACCTTAGAAGAAAGGAGAGCTTTTTGTGTTGCCTTCGCGATTTGAAAGCAATAACGTGAGAATATTATTTGTGAAAGCGAAATAAAAATATTACTCTTTAACTCTAATTACGTAAGATCACATAATTATTATTCTATGAGCAATAAATAACTTATAAAATTATTCTTATGTTTAAGCGAAAATAAGAATACAAACTTAACGATTATTATGTGAGAAAAAAAGAAATAGAAAAGCTTTTTTTTACAAACATAATATTGCTGTGTCATCAGAAAAAGTGGCAGTCATACTGTTTGGTGCTAACGGTAAGCCTTCTGTATCCATACATAGTACAAAACAAAGTCGCTTTTTCTGCCCCTATGCATGCTTAAATTTTTAAAACTAAGGGTGCCCTCAGAGTGGACGCTTAAAACCGAGCCGAGCGCATATTCCCATTTACGGAACAAGCGAATTTACGCTCGGCTCGGCTTTGAGCGTCCACTTTGCGGGCACCTTAAGCAACGGATTTTGATGCGGTTTGGAGGATTTTGTATCTCGGCGTTCAATACATATATTTCAGTAATTGACAAGCGTTGTTTCATTGCTTTTAATGTAACAGTTGTGTCTTAAATTTTGTGTGTACTGATTTTTCTATTCTAATAATGTTTAATACTGTTTTTAACAATAACAACAGTGCCTCCTCTCGCACAATTACTATGGTGGATTGTGTGATAGATATCGTAGTTTTTTAAGTTATATGACAGGGTCTCCTAAAATCTATTTCGGGTATTAGACATACATCTATTTTCTTGTTTTATAAAATAAGTTAAAGCTCTTCTTGGTGCCCTAATAGTCCATTTGCATGTCATAACTCGGAGAGTACCAATTATGCCTTAGATTTTGTTTCATTTTTATTTTTATTTAACATTTCAAGGGTTTGAGTTAGGAGGTCTAAGGTCAAATTTGTCTTTTTTTCGCTCACCACGTTTGAGTTGCTTTTCAGTACTTCAGAAAAAGTGAGCTTACTCGTCTGTACACGATTCTGCTTGTTGACAGTACTTTTATTACTGGGTCCGGCACTAGAAGTGTAACCAACTTCACACCGTTCGCGCAGCTGTCGCTGGAATCAGCTGTTTATAAATTTGCTGAATGACAGTTCAGAGTATTGTTCACAAGTGTACAAAAGCGTTTTGCCAAAAGTGAACTCAAAAAAAGGGATCAACGATGGAATTCAAAGGTAATAGTGTGATTGCTTTATAATATATTTAACTGGAAAATCACTGCCTGCAATTGCTCGTGAGCTCAAGCACCTTAATGTGAATAAAGTTTTTGTTTATCGCACCATCACTCGTTACATTGATACTGGTAGCATCGCAAAACGCCATGGAGGTGATCATCAAAAGACTGCAACGTCACGTGAGATAGTTCGGAAAGTGAAGAAGCGATTTGAGCGACGAAGTACCAATCAAATGGCTAAAGAACTGAAAATATCAGACCCAGCATCCGACGCATATTGAAAGATAAGCGCAAGGTAAAGCCTTACAAGTTCCAAAAGGCCCTTGATCTCACACCGAAGCAGCAACAAGGTAGATTTGAGAGAGCGAAGCAGTTGCTTCGCATGGTCGAAAGCAGTCAAATTCCGAACATTGTTTTTTCTGACGAAAAAACGTTTCCTATTGAGCAATTCGTAAACTCTCAAAACGATAGGGTTTACTAGACTTGACATCGGTTGGCCCCCAGGAGGCAGCATCCACCACAAATAATAGTTTGGGCCGCTGTCACAGCAGATGGGCGCTCTCCAATTGTTTTCATCGAGCCTGGCGTCAAAGTAAATGCGACATATTGTTGGGAAAGTGTTCTGGAGGCTGCTTTGAAGCCGTGAGCAAACAAACATTTCGGTCGCAAACCATGGACGTTTCAACAAGACTCAGCACCGTCTCACAAAGCGCGAGTGAACCAATAATAACTGAAAAACAACGTTCCGAACTTCATTACGACCACACAATGGTTCTCGAATTCACCAGATGCGAATCCAATAGAGTAATTATCTCTAGGCCATTTTGGAGAGCAAGATTCGAAGTAAAAAATACAACGGCCTCGAGATGCTGAAGAAAGCTTTTGTCCGTGAGTGGGCCAAAATACCGGCAAGTCACATTCGGGCAGCTTCCGATTCGTTTTTTGACCGTCTCAAAGTCATAGTTAAGGCAAAAGGTGGTCATATCCCGCAAAAGTGAATTGGTTCTAAATTTATGATTATTTTCACACATTTTGTACTTTAAATTAAATGAAAATAATACTCCAATGGGTGGATTATTTGATGTACTGGGCAGATTTATGGCAACTTTTTGAATGAAGAATGTGTTTGATTTCATTTTTTGATGTCTTTAATAGAATCAAAAGTAGCTAAAAACATGTTTAAAGGTTTTTGTGTTTTGCACTTGAGTTTATTTACGACGTTCATAACATTAAAACAGTGGCCTCTGAAATCCGCGATAATATCAGTAATACTACACGAATGTTGGAAATTTTTAATCATAACCTTTATTGGACGCGTTTGTTTGTCCTTGAGGAAATACCATGATGCTCCCGATGCAGACAACATTTTCGTCACAGTTCTATAGTCATCACTTGATGTAACGTTTACCTTATGATTGTCGTCGCCACCACGCCCCGCAATCAACTCAACGTGAAAAACACGCTACTTATAGAAACACAAAGCAGACATGCAGATGAAATAACCACAAAAATGCATACGCAGCGCTAAAACCTCGCCACTGCCAGCAACACACGCCATCCCAGCGCAACATGCTGCGAATTTGATAACAAGTAGTGCAGGCTTGGGGGAGAGCTAGATTGCGCGGCTATACTAAGTGATTCAACAGGACATCGTCATCGAAGCCTACACGAGCGCCTATACAGTCGACCGTGGACGTCGTAGCGCAGAGCCAAACGTCGCATAGCACCCAAGAGCCCAACAGAGCGGAGAACGGTATTGCACTAACGGACACGCAGAACCGTTTCCCAGCCACAGGACTTTCCGCGGGTGACGACATTACAACGCTTGAGACAATATTTAAACAGAAATTGTTATTACAAGTAAAATTATTACATAAAGCTAAATAAATTACGATTCGTAGATAGGCCCACGGTTTACAAACTTATTGCAACGAACCCTGGACACGGCGTATATACCTCAGCTAACTACAAAATTGTTGGTATTTCCTGACCCTCTACAGGGTGTCCAGAATAATACAGCTATATTTTATATAATTATAAGGGCTTTTTCGTAGGTACTGATGTTGCTCCTTAAACAGGTAGTTTTTTTTTAAGACGAACCCGTCCGATATATTTAATATAGAGCAGGTTCAACGCGGTGCCAAATTTATGACATTTCATTTTTTGGAGGGGTACTCTTTTCTATTAGTGGATTTCACCACAAAAGCAGGGGTACTCTTTTTTATTAGCGGATTTCACCAATACTTAACAAAAAAAGAAAAATTATTCTAATTTCAATGTTTAGAAATGTACGCTTACAGATTCACATATTTACAATGCGCAACCGACTATGTATGTATATAATTTATAGATGCATACATATGTATTCTTCATATATTTGATAACAAAGGTCATTAGTATATATGTATGTATGTGCAATTTGACCTATTTAATTATAAATTAAATTAAATCTGTCGGATTTTATAATGAAATCATATTTCCATTATTAGCTAAATAAATATTCTATATACATATGTATATATTGGACATTAGAGGTTTTGATAACATTTTGAACACCAAGCCGACGCTCATATTCCCATATGCATATCGTTATGTGTACATGTAAACAGATTTTAACCCTTTCGACCCCGATTTTGTTCCTGTAATCTTAAATTTTTTTTTTAGTTTTAATCTCATTATATTTATTCTAGAAAATTATAGTCAAATTTTCAACTCGCCACTCCCAACCGTTTGAGCGCTACAGAATGTTGCCTGTGAGCAACGTTGGGCAATGGTGGTATATGTAAAATTTATTAATATTTTTTTTTTTTCTAATCGCATTTTATTTTATTTATTGGGGAAAAATTAGGTATGAAAAGACAAAGAACAGTTTTCATTGTTATTGCAGCAAAGATGGACCTTACATTTAAGACATTTGGACATTGGAGTTCCTGTCTTGCACAACCTGCAGCGCCCTTTTTCACCGTATACTATCATATCGTTTCGTTTCTGGAGGGTTCGGCTGGATTCCGTACTTTTTCGTGTTATTCGACGGCACACTGCTCGATGGAGAGTTTGTATCGCTATCATTCCTCTCTGCGTTGGACGGTCTGCCTCGCTTTCTTTTCATAAAAACTGCAGAAGACGTAGATTGCAAAAGGGCATCAGCAATTTCCAGTTGAAATTTTATTAAGGGAATGTGTTTCTGTTTCGGATGAAGCGAATTTAAATGTTTTCTATAAAGCAGGCACGCATTTGTAACAGACGTTCCCAGACACCATTAAAAAATTCGTATACCACTTCCTTGAGCGGTGGTTAACTTTGTACAGTTCCATCAACATGTCCGCTAGATCCACACCTCTCATGCCTTTGTTGTAGTTAGCAACTATCGCAGGTCTTTGGACATCTACGTATGTTTTTTCTTTGCAAATGCCAACTGGTTGATGATTTATATGCGATGATATAAGTTGGACCGGCTTATTGTCAAACCACCTTACACATACAATATTATGATTGGTTTCACATTTCATGTCATAAGATCCTCTTCCACGTTTTTTGAGTTCAGCTTCTGAAAGTAACTGGCAGTTGCTTATTCGATTTTTACGTATAGTACCAGTGGCGAATATGCCCATTTCCTTCAATGCAATCAGAAGGCTTACTGATGTAAACCTGTTATCAAAATAAAGTTTAAAGTTCTTGTGTTTGGGAATAGTTTTCGCTAAATAGAGAACGATATCCGAGGAAAATCCCAATCCATATAATTGACAGGTGCCTTCACCAACATACAGCGTGAAATCATATACAAGTCCAGACGTTCCAGCACGCGTAAACATTTTCAACCCCCATTTGTGAGGCTTGGCTGGATTGTATTGTTTGTACGTTAATCGTCCTGTAAGCAAAAGTAATAACAAAAATGCAACACATGTGCAAGTACATACCTTTGAACGCACCTAGTTCTTGAAGTCCATACAAATCAATTTGCTGCGTGATCAAATCAATAGCACAACAGTCAAAAAATTGTGAAAAATATTCCACGGGCATCATGACGTCATGAATTTCCAAGTCGACATCTGCCTTCCACACACTTTCAGAAGCTTCAAATGGCTTTGATCTCCATTTTAATGCCTTCGAATGAATTTTTTCGATGCAAAACTCTTCACTAGAACAAGATTCATGCTCGTTATCTTCCGTAATTATGTTGTCAAGAAGTCCGATTTCTATACTTTCCCCTCTTTCCATAATCCCTTTCAAATTCTGCTCTAGCACTGCAGACACATCCTCTATCTCATCACCACTTTCTTCATCAGTTGAAACACCCCAATCGAAGTTTAAAACCCGTTGTATGTCCTCATTTGACAAACCTTTATCTTGAGGCCTCATAACTAAAGTCAAAGAAATTTTTTACCACAATTGCCCAAAGTTGCTCACAATAAACTTCGCATATGTAAAAATTACTCACCTGATGTTGGTTTAAAACTAAAGAAATTTTCTTGCAAAAATATTTCACTTAACAATTGCTGAAAAGTAGTTCATTTACACATTGATAATTTTTGTTACAATTATTTTAAAAATTCTCACTTTTAAAAATGTCCTCCTTCATGCAGAAATAAATTTTCGCCGACACTGCTGCAGTCTTTATCAAATTGCTTTGCTAAATGATTTACTAGTGATTTTTTTTTTATCACACTACATGCTGACTCATAAGACTACCGTTATCATATCGGTTCAATAAACAAGCACAAAAATAACGCTGGTGGTAGGCCTGTGAACTAGCGAAATTGCCCTCAGGCAACATTGGGGTCGAAAGGCCGTACGCATAAAGTCCAGATATGTATATGTATGTGTAATTTTGCATTCATGTAAACAAATTTGAAAGAATCATTCGCATAATGTTTGAAAATTTGTCTACACACAACTTTGTATATAAATAGTATATACACCTATTCTCTCACACAAACTCTTCGTTGTCACGGACAACCAATGGTCGAACTTCACGTTTTGTTAAAAAGTCACCGCTTCCCTTGCCAGTAACAGCTTCGCCTACAAACCAACGTAAATATGTATGTTTGTGTGTAAGCAGATGCGTAAAAATATTTCAAAATTACAAAATATTTTTTACATTCCTTGACAAATACAGTCAATCCTGGTTATGTGCCACAATCAAAGATACAGATATTTGTAGTTAGTTAAAAATAAAATATGTTACAAAAGCGACTGCGGATACTTAAATGAGTCGTACTTAAAACAATAGTTTCTAGGTATTTCAAAAACAAATCGTGAGATGCGGCAAGATATAATATAGGCTGTTAAGAGTGATGAGGAAGGGATTATATTTTCATTTAAGCGGAGTACCACTTAATCGGGATTGACTGCACACATGAATCAGAGGAATATTGAATATTTTCTTTGAAACATTTCTTGAATGGAAAATCGACAAATAATCTATGTTGTCAATTTTATTCTAATATATTTTAATACTTATTTTGCGAGGTTGACACTTTTTCCTTCTCATACATTTCAGAAATATATTCAATTTATGATTTTTAGCTTGTGAAATCGTCGCGAAAAGATGCTTGTAGGCAAGGCATGCTCGGGGAGATGTAATGGCGTCTGCTTTTATGAATGAATCGAATGTGCCTTTTGAAAGTACGTTTGGGTTCATGAATGAAAATTTCGTTGTTGTGTAATTTACTACAAATTTTGACGTCGGCAATTTGGCTGCCATATTGGTTTCTGATGCTTTTTCAAACGATTATTGTTTTTGTAGAACAATATTTGTAATTTTTGCGTGTGACATATCCACATGTGAACGCATGTAAGTATGTATGTTGTGTATGCGTTGTTTGCGTGGGAATGTCATACGCACATATTTACATGTATACTCATATTATAAGTATGTATGATGATTTTTGAGACTATTGTTGATTTTCCAGAAGAATGTTTGTATTTTTTGATTTACATAGATGCGTACGCATACATATATTTATTCGTGTGAGAATGTCATGTGCACATACATACATAAGTATGTGTGTACGTAAATATAGAGAAGCGCGCGCTTTTTATATTACTGATAAATGATAATATCTTGCATACATATCTGCAGGATAGATGCTTATGAGAGTTTTGAATGATAAGAGGTGTGATTTACATATATTATTATTCTAATATATGTATTATGTTTTTAGGATATTACGATAATCTATCATATATATAGCATATATACATGTATATGAAATAATATTATATTATCAAAGATAAGAAATATTTAAAAATTAACTTTTACTTGGACATTAACTACAAATATTACTATGAAAATAGCATAATTTAATAATAATTTTATCAATTTTGCATGAATTCACAAAAATTCGCAAAATGATATTCATATCAATTGATATGATTGCATGTAAACGCATAAAAATATAAGCCAAAGGCCCAACATATGTCTGTAATAGCAATGTATGTATATTTATGAGCATAATTTTCATTGAATGCTCAGCTCTGTTCGCTCAGCACTGTTAAAATTTCTCCATCTCAGCCAAAAGTGGTGAAATCCACTAATAGGATTTTGTTAGCTCTTGACAGTTCACACGCCTGTCCGCAATTGAACCTTCTCTATATTATACGTTCTCTGGAGAGAGTTTCACCACAGACAAGCGTGTTTAACACGTTGACTGCCAAGGCCATTTTCTGAAAACTGTCCAAAAATGACATTTTGATTTCTTCACATTATATTACTAAAAACTCTATTTATAGATCATTTGGTATCATCAAAAATCAAAAATGATGTTTTTTAAGGAGAAAAAGGACCTACGAGTAGTTGGCGTCTGGGAAAGAACGCTACGAATTATCTCGTAGTAGGTAGGTCCTTTTTTTCCTAAAAAAAACGTAATTTTTGCTTTCTATAGTATTTTGTTTTCTAGTTATTATTATTTATTAAAATTATCATAATTTTATTATTTTCTTTCTTTTTAAATTTATAAACATTCTCTAAAATTACTGTTATAATTATCAAGAACTCAATATGGATAGGAAAAGGTCACTGAATCAAAGTGAAATTGAGTACAACGCAAATCTATGTGATTCAGAAGATGATTGCAGCGATGGTAGTAACGACATTTATGAGCCTTCTGAGAATGCAAGTGATAGTGAAGATGAAGTCATCCGAACCTGAAGACGTCCCCGAATCTGATAATAATGACGATGATTTTCAAGCAATAACGTCAAATGAGAATGATGATTTGTGGACAGAAGTTCAACACAATCCTGAATTATTTCTTTTCGAAGAAAATGTTTGTGTGAAATTAGATACAAAAAATTTTACAGTACAATCGCTGGTGGATTTATTTTTTTCGGATGAGTTTCTTACATTACTGGTAGAACAAACTAATTTATATGCTGCGCAAGAAATTGCAACATTGGAAAATGGGAATCAAAATGCTATAAAAAAATCTAAAAGGATATCAAATTGGCAATACGTAAGTGCTACATAGACGAAAGTTTTTACTGCACTTTTATTGCAAATGGCACCTTGTACTTTTCCAACAATAGAACATTACTGGGCAACAAACAAGATATATAATGTATATAGATATATAATGTAAATGGCGCCCACATATGAGCCGCAATCGATCGCAGTTGATACTTCGTTATTTTCATTTGGTTGATAACTCACAACCATCTACCGACAGATTATACAAGATGAGACCAATCCTAAATCATTTTAACGATGTTATGCGTGAAAACTCTGTACCAAGTAAAATTATTGTTATTGACGAATCCATGATGCTATGGCGGGGAAGATTGCTTTGCCGCCAATACATAAAAAATAAAAAAACACAAATATGGTGCCAATCTATAAGAACTATGTGAGTCCGACGGTCGTGTAATAAAAATAAAAATTTACAGCAGAAAATCTGAGGGAACTACCCATAATGTAGGTCACACTGCTGACGTTGTTTTACATTTACTTGACATTTACTTGAGGACTATCTCGTTAAAAGATAAGCGATTTACATGGATACTTTGTATAATTCAGTTAGTCTTACAAAACTGTTATATACACGAAAAACTTATGTGTGTTTAACCCTACGAAGTAACAGAAAAGGAAACCCCAAAGATGTGGTAAATCGTAAACTAAAAAGAGGGGAGTGTTTTTGGCAGACAAATGGTCATGTTACTGTATGCAAATGGAAAGACAAACGAGAAGTCCTTCCCATATCAAACATACACGATATTGAAATGGTAGAGGTGCCCAATCGCAATGGTACATTTTCTATGAAACCGAATATAATTCGAGATTACAATAATGGAATGCCTGGCATTGACCGATCAGATCAAATGATTTCGTACTACTCATCTCTACGAAAGACTATTAGATGGCACAAAAAGGTTTACTTCATATTATAGAGATATATATACAAAATGCTCACAGAATTTACCAAAAAGTAAAGTTTCATCTAAAATAAAACTGATAAAGTTCAGAGAAGAATTCGTCTTGGCGTTGATTAGAGAGTTTTAGCCACTTAAAAAAAAAAATAGATCTAAAGAGCTCCATTATTTAGAGTGTTTACCACCAACGGAAAAAACAGCGTCCGACAAAGCCATGTCGTGTGTGTACCCAAGAAAAAAAATGCCGAGAAACGCGTTACTTCTGTCCAGCCAATCCAGAGAAGCCAGCCCTTTGTGTGGAAAATTGTTTTAAAAACTACCACAAACAATAATATATTGCTTTATTTATTGTATTTGAGTTAATTTTTCCATTATATTGAATGAATTTTCGCATTATATTGAATATTTTTTTTTTTAATAAAAAACAAAAAAGCTCACGGAAGCCAAACCCAATTTTTTTTATTTTCCCAGAAGCCATTTATCGGTACTAACACTATTATAATACGGTTTTACTCGTAGCTACACAAAAAGTGGTAGTTTTAGGTAGTACGAGATAACTCGTAGTTGGCTTCCTGGAAGGGAAATCATACTACGAGTTACCTCGTATTTGGCAGTCAACGAGTTAAGGGGGTATTCTACTCTGGAATTTTGAAAAATCCGATATCTTTGTTTTTCATATATTTAAAGTTTAGACTTTCAAAAATATGACCTTGGAAGGATTTTTCAAAATTCGACTTATTTTCTGAGATACAGCCGATTTTGTGAGGTGGTGTCCGTGTTCATTAGAACTTTCTCCTAAACTTTAAACGCGTTTTTCTCGAAACTACTTTTTTCCACACGGTACCGGCATTATCTCAAGTTCTATACAACCGATTTACTTGAAATTTTGTGTGAACCTTCTTTATATAATTCTTTATCGTTCCTACCAGCATCGTGTCAAAATTTTTGTTTATAATGTTTTAAAAAAATTTACGAATTTCAAAAAAAGCGTAAACAATGATTTTTATTTTCAGGCAGTCGCCATTTACAAAAAAAAAAAAAAAATCGTGTTCCCGAACTATAACAGCATCTTTCTTCTTCTTCTTCTTTACTGGCGTAGACACCGCTTACGCGATTATAGCCGAGTCAACAACAGCGCGCCAGGCGTTTCTTCTCTTCGCTACGTGGCGCCAATTGGATATTCCAAGCGAAGCCAGGTCCTTCTCCACTTGGTCCTTCCAACGGAGTGGAGGTCTTCCTCTTCCTCTGCTTCCCGCGGCGGGTACTGCGTCGAATACTTCCAGAGCTGGAGTGTTTTCATCCATCCGGACAACATGACCTAGCCAGCGTAGCCGCTGTCTTTTAATTCGCTGAACTATGTCAATGTCGTCGAATATCTCGTACAGCTCATCGTTCCATCGAATGCGATATTCGCCGTGGCCAACGCGCAAAGGACAATAAATCTTTCGCAGAACCTTTCTCTCGAAAACTCGCAACGTCGACTCATCCGTTGTTGAAATCGTCCAAGCCTCTGCACCATATAGCAGGACGGGAATTATGAGTGACTTATAGAGTTTGGTTTTCGTTCGTCGAGAGAAGACTTTGCTTCTCAATTACCTACTTAGTCCGAAGTAGCACCTGTTGGCAAGAGTTATCCTGCGTTGGATTTCCAGGCTGACATTGTTAGTGTTGTTTACGCTGGTTCCAAGATAGACGAAATTATCTACAACTTCAAAGTTATGACTGTCAACAGTGACGTGTGTGATGACAGGAGATATTTCGTCTTGCCCTCGTTCACTGCCAGACCCATTTGCGTTGCTTCCTTGTCCAGTCTGGAGAAAGCAGAACTAACGGCGCGGGTGTTGAGGCCGATGATATCAATATCATCGGCATACGCCAGCAGTTGTACACTCTTATAGCAGATGGTACCTTCTCTGTTGAGTTCTGCAGCTCGAACTATTTTCTCCAGAAGCAGGTTGAAAAAGTCGCACGATAGGAAATCGCCTTGTCTGAAACCTCGTTTGGTATCGAACGGCTCGGAGAGGTCCTTCCCGATTCTGACGGAGCTTTTCGTGTTGCTCAACGTCAGCTTACACAGCCGTATTAGTTTTGCGGGAATACCAAATTCAGTCATCGCGGCATAAAGGCAGCTCTTTTTCGTGCTGTCAAAAGCAGCTTTGAAATCGACGAAGAGGTGGTGTGTGTCGATTCTCCTTTCACGGGTCTTTTCCAAGGTTTGGCGCATCGTGAATATCTGGTCGGTTGTTGATTTACCAGGTCTAAGGCCACACTGATAAGGTCCAATCAGTTTGTTGACGGTGGGCTTTAATCTTTCACACAATACGCTCGACAGAACCTTATATGCGATGTTGAGGAGGCTAATCCCACGGTAGTTGGCGCAGATTGTGGGGTCTCCTTTTTTATAGATTGGGCATAGCACACTTAAATTCCAATGGTTGGGCATACTTTCGTCCGACCATATTTTGCAAAGAAGCTGATGCATGCACCTTATCAGCTCATCGCCGCCTTGTTTTAATAGCTCGGCCGGCAATCCATCGGTCCCTGTCGCTTTGTTGTTTTTCAGGCGGGCAATTGCTATTCGAACTTCTTCATGGTCGGGCAATGGAACGTCTGCTCCATCGTCATCGATTGGGGTATCGGGTTCGTTTTCTCCTGGTGTTGTGAGTTCATTGCCATTCAGTAGGCTGGAGAAGTGTTCCCTCCATAATTTAAGTATGCTCTGGGCATCGGTAACTAGATCACCTTTGGGGGCTCTACAAGAGTATGCTTCGGTCTTGAAACCTTCTGTAAGCCGCCGAATCTTGTCGTAGAATTTTCGAGCATTACCCCTGTGGGCCAGCTTATCAAGCTCTTCGTACTCACTCATTTCGGCCTCTTTCTTTTTCTGTCTACAAATGCGTCTCGCTTCCCTCTTCAACTCTCGGTATCTATCGCATCCCGCACGTGTTGTGGTCGATCGTAACGTTGCGAGGTAGGCAGCCTGTGAGTAGAAAATCGTTCGGCTGTCTGTTGTGATTGCAGCTTCTCGACGTCGAACCTTCCTTGTGTTTGTTGGCGTGCGTTTTTTGCTGCACAGAGGCGAGTGCGAATTTTGGCTGCAACAATATATAACAATATATCTATCTAAAACACTGGAGACGTGTCTTCCGTCTATCACAACATGATCGATCTGGTTGGTAGTTTTTTGATCCGGAGACAGCCAGGGAGCTTGATGTATCTTCTTATGCTGGAATCTAGTACTACAGATAACCATATTTCGGGCCCCGGCGAAGTCGATCAGCCTCATCCCATTTGGGGATGTATCCACGTGGAGGCTGAATTTACCGACCGTAGTGCCAAAGATACCTTCTTTGCCCACCCTGGCGTTGAAGTCGCCAAGCACGATTTTGACATCGTGGCGGGGGCATCTCTCATAAGAGCGCTCCAAGCACTCATAAAAGGCATCTTTGATCACATCGTCCTTCTCTTCCGTCGGGGCGTGGGCGCAAATCAGCGATATGTTGGAGAACCTCGCTTTGATGCGGATTGTGGCTAGACGTTCATTCTCCGGAGTGAATGATAGTACTCGGCGACGGAGTCTCTCTCCCACCACGAATCCAACACCAAAGTTGCGCTCCTTTATATGGCCACTGTAGTAAATGTCACAAGGATCTACTCGTCTCTGTCCTTGTCCCGTCCATCGCATTTCTTGGACGGCGGTGATGTCAGCCTTTATCTTTACGAGGACATCTACCAGCTGGGCAGCGGCACCTTCCCAATTAAGGGACCGGACATTCCATGTGCATGCCCTCAAATCATAGTCCTTAATTCGTTTGCCATGGTCGTCATCAAAAGGGGGATCTCTCATCCGAGGCTGATTATAACTATTCACTGGGGGTGTTTTTTTTACGTGGCGGGTCCCAAACCCAGCGCACAACCCTAAGTAGGGAATATTTCGCCTTCTCACTTTAGCTCGCCTTCAAACGGATATTCTTAGGCTACCCAGAGGATACTTGGTCAAAGACCGGAAGTCGTAAGCTGCTTGAGTCATATGTAAAAGAATCGTTTCTGGCCACTCCCAAGTGAACGGCGATCAGAGAACTTTCCTCACTTGCGTGAACTTCTACACATGACTCCAGCATCCTTACTAGTTAAGAATTTCTTTTAATTTTTTTTTTTTCAGACCACAAGGAGAATCGGGATCAATGGCACCAGGGTGCGCCATTTTTTTACAAGAAAAGAAAAAGAAGCGTAATAAGTCCCAGAAGCAGCTGAGGAAAAACCGGTACCAGAGGGCAGTCTTCATACTAGGGAAGATAGCCAAAGACCAGGCAGTCGGTATCCCAGTTGATGAGGCAAAAACAAAGCGCCTCAAATCAGTAGCAGAGAAATATGAAAGCTACCTGAAAAGGAAGCAGTCAGAATCTCTAGAAGAGCACAAACAGGACAGCACTTCACAAAAAAGGATTCGCTCTATTACACAAATACCAGAAACTCTGTCCAAAAAACCGAGGCGGAGTGGAGGTGAACACAGCAGCGCAACAGCGGCAAGAGATTTCTGCGATGTAGCTAGAGATAGCCTGCAAGTGGCCATCATAGATGGAAACTGCTACTCTCCGACACTATACAGGAAAGGTGGCATCTGATCAAGGAGGAAAAACCAAATAAAGCAAGCAGACTAATACTGGTGGCCATTTGCGTCCATTGACGCTCTCAAGAAGACTGACTACGAAATCAGCTTCGGAATTCGCAAGGCCAGATTAAAAATCTTCCAAGGCGACAAAGCGGCTGACGAAGACGACATGGAAGAGGTCGACGACGCCAGCCAGTTGATACGGAATGTGAGCATCGAAGAAACCTGAGATGTCCAATAACTTAAGACGTGTACAGATAAACCTGCAGCACTCGAAGAGTGCTACAGCGAATCTAACAACCCTCATGAACGAGGTCATCGACATCAGCCTAGGAGCCCTGGGTCAATGAAGATACAATTAAAGGGCTAAACAGCAGCAACGATAACCTGTTTTACACACGGAACAAAGGTGAACCTGGGGCATGCATTCTTATCAATAAAAGTATAAATGCATTTCTTTTTCCTAATTACAGTACAGCAGAGACCACAGTGGTAAAGGTGAAACAGAAGGAGAAGCCCTTCTTCTTGGACTCGGCCTGCTTGGCCCATGACGAAAACATACCACTGGCCCCGCTCATCAGACTAGTAGAGGAGAACAGGAAGATGTCCTAATAGGGTGTGATGCAAACGCTAGGCACACCGTATGGAGTAGCTCCAGTATAAACACCAGAGGTGAGTCATTCGTGCAGTATTTTGTACTAAATACAACGCACTTCCCCGGGAGTCAGCAAACAACTTCAACGAGGGTTCAACCAGAACCACCGCTGAACGCAGCTGATTATCGAAGCCAAATTGTAGACAAAAGCAAACCATTTAAAGCGGCAGGTCCTGACGGATTATGCCCAGAACCAATGTTTCAAAGGCTTGAAAATATATACAAAGCTAGCATTCAATTATCTTTCAACCCAAGAAGTAGGAAAAGAAGTAAAGTTGTGTTCTTTCCAAAGCCAGGCAGAAGAACATACGAGAATGCCAAGGATTTTAGACCTATAGGCCTTACCTCCTTAATACTGAAGGTACTAGAAAGGCTAATAATAGATCTACACATAAGAAAAATAATGGCGGAGAAGTTATCGATGTCCCAACATGCGCACATAAAGGGCCGATCAACCGAAACTGCCCTTCACGAGGTGATAAGTGTAATTGTAAAATCACTACACCACAAAAAATGCACTATGGCTGCTTTTCTAGACATAGAGGGCGCCTTCAATAACATAGGAGTAAATGCGATAATTAATTCTCGGACACATAATGGCATAGATGACACTGCGCAGATGGATACTATCGATGCTTGAGAATAGGAAGATTATAGCTTCAAACGGCGCTGCAACACAAACAAGTTATATGAGTAGAGGGACGCCTCAAGGGGTGGTCCTCTCCCCGCTTATATGGGTTTTAGCGCCGAACGAAACACTACTCCAACTAAACGGTAGAGGAGTGAAAGCAGTACCGTATGCAGACGATATAGTGTTGTTGGTATCAGGTATGTTTCTTTCAACAGTCGGCGAGATTATGGAAAGAGCACTTCGTAGGTTAAACCCATGGGCTAAAAAAAATGGACTAGGAGTTAACCCGAACAAAACAGAACTGATGCTATTCACAAGCAAAACCAAAATACCTCAGTTTCAGCTTCCGGTACTAAACGGTACAACACTCACTCTATCCCCCACAGCTAAATACTTGGAGGTGGAGATTGACACCAAACTGTCCTGGAAGATAAATATAGAAACAAGAATAAACAAAGCATACATGGCCTACTATACTTGTAAAAGAATCGTCAACAAGAATTGGGGCCTTAAACCAAGTATAATCATGTTGATGTAAACGGCTGTCATAAGACCTATACTTACATATGGAGATGGAGCTCTGGTATGAAGGCCAGCGGTAACAAACATTAAAAAATTAAATGGAAAGAGCAGCATGTGCAATCAGGTCATGTCCGACTGATGCGCTCAATGTGATCCTGCATCAACTACCAATGGACATTTTTATTCACAAAGCAGTAGCTATTGCGGCGATAAGAATAAAATAATTGGGTGGTTGGAATCAGCAGAACTATGGACATAGTGTAATCTTAAATAAGCTCACTATTAATAAATCAGACTAGATTCTCCCAAAGCTGGACTTTAATAGACACTTCTAGGTGAGGATACCATCTAAACGAGAATGGAGAAGAGGTTCAATAGGAGAGGAGGATACCATCTCAGTCTATACCGACGGCTTCAAAATGGACTGCGGAGTGAGCACGGGAGTATTCTCCGCTGATCTAGGCATATCTCTCTTTATACGTCTACCGAACTTGGCTAACATCTTCCAAGCAGAAGTACTAGGCATAGAAAAAGCCTACGAACTGAACTTGATCTGGGTTCCCGGCCACAGGAACATTTTCGGTAACGAAAAAGCAGACGAGTTGGCAAAGGTAGGAGCTTTCCTCAACGAATCCGAGGCGGAGCTAATACCAAGCCCGCTAGGATCGATCAAAGGAGAGATCAATAAATATTTTTCATAAGTTGCAAATAACAGGTGGAAAAACATTACAAAATCCGTCATAACTAAACAATTATAGCCAACATATGAAAGGAAAAGAACCAACGACTTATTAAATAGGTCAGGGCCCTGACTATTTGGAGAACATGCGTCCAAAATGGGTATGCCCTACAACGACATCTTCCATGGCTGTGGAGTAGCCACTTCCACTTTCTCTGCGAATGCCCAGCTGTAGCACAGACAAAACAATTGGAATCCATCAAGCACCAAACCTTGAATGGATTTCCACCAGAAGCATATTGGGCATAAGTAGTTTCATCGAAACCTCAAAATAGTTTGAGAGAGAAGGGGAAACGTAATAGCAGATACAGGTTCTACAAATAGTGTATCAAAATGGCACATCAAGTGCTAATTGAGCCCGATATTCCTGCACTCCTATCTACCTACCTGAAGTTTGTATTATTGCCCAAATAAGTAATATAAGTTTAAGTTAATTAGTTTTAAATTTATTCATTTACATTAAAAGTTTCGATATCATTTTAAAAGACCAAGCGGTCGCACATTTGCCCATACATAATTAGGTGTGCTGTAAACAAATATGACAGTACATACGAATAATGTTTGTAAATTGGTATACACGCAACATATGTATGTTTTTTTTTTTTTTTTTTTTTTTTTTTTTTTTTGTTGCCGGAGGGGGAATCTTCGAAAGATACCGTCTTGTTTCGGACGGCATGCACGATTCATCCCACTAGCGCATGTGCCGCCATTGTTACCAATAGCGGAACCTGCGGAGTAGGACGCCTACGTACTAAACCCTAACTCCGTCTCCTCACGCTATTTATTTCCTTGCGGGACCGCCGCTAGGCATTTCTTCGCAAGGATAGCTTTAGCCGGTTTTCCAGCTCCAAGTTGATCGCTCGTCTTTCGCTATTTCTTTCCCATTCCTTCCTTCTAAGCTCTATTAGGACTGTCGCGCTCCATTCTCTAATAAACTTCCACACCTGCTGAGAACGTAACATGTGTGGTACAATATTTTCAGGGGTTAGCCGCTCTGCGAGAAGTTGCTCTAGCTCCTCTCTTTCATCTTTATAACGGGGGCACAGGAAGAAAATGTGCCACGCGTTCTCATTTTCATTTCCGCAAAAAGAGCAGTTAAACCCATCGTCATGTCCATATTTGTATAAATATTCTCTAAAGCAGCCGTGTCCAGTCAGGAACTGCGTCAAGTAATAGTCAGTTTCTCCGTGATTTCTCTCTACCCATTCCTGCACGTTTCTGATCAACGTGTGTGTCCATCTACCTTTGGTTGTTTCGTCCCATCGTTTCTGCCACTCATTAAGGCTGGTTTGTCTTTCTTGTTGCTTCTCTTGTTTATTTAGTCGTCTGCCCGCATTTTTTGTTTTGTCGTAAATTCTTTTTAGCTCCATCGCCATAATATCTGGAGGCATGATACCTGAGATAATTCCAGCCGCTTCGTGCGACACAGTCCGGAAAGCGCAAGCTACCCTGATTGCACTTAGCCGAACTACTGCTTTTGCCGTACTCGCATATGTTTTATTCAGCAATGCTGGTCCCCATATGGGTGCGGCGTACATCAGTACTGACTGGCTAACATTTGCCAGAAGAGCGCGTCTATTTTGGCTAGGTCCACCTATGTTGACCATGATTCGGGTTAGTGCAGCCGTCACCTTTGCCGTTTTCCCTCGCAGGCTTTTGCGATGTGGGTCCGATAGTTTAGCCTCGCGTCAATAATTACCCCCAGGTATTTCAACGATTGTTGCGTTGGGATATTGTATCCGTCGATGTTGAGCGTAGTCGCCTCTAACTTTTTTCTACTCGTTATTAGTACCGCTTCAGTTTTTTGGCCTGCTAACTGGAGCTTTGCCTTTGTGAGCCATTCTTTTATTTTTATCGCCACGTGGTTGCATAGATACTCTACATGTCTTATTTCTTTTGCCACTACCGTTACTGCTATATCATCAGCGTACCCGATTATTTGTATTTCTTTGGGCAGTGGAAGACGTAGCACACCGTCGTATAAGACATTCCACAGTAGTGGCCCTAGTACTGAGCCCTGTGGTACACCGCCTGTTATAGTGTAGTTTTTAGGGCCTTCTTCGGTGTCATATAGCAGTAATCTGTGCGAGAGGTAGCTAGATATGATCTTCAGTAGGTAGAGTGGTGTCTTCTTTTGTTTCAGGGCGTCCATGATATGCGGCCAATAGGCCGAATTGAAAGCATTTTTAACGTCGAACGTCACAACCGCGCAATATTCTTTGCTGCCATAAACCATCTGGTTCCTTCAATTGCCTTACTTGCGATCTCTGTTAGCTTTTTTATGGCGTCTACTGTCGACCTGTGCCTTCGAAAGCCATACTGGTTTTCAGCTAATCCCGGTGGCTGTCTTTCTAGATGTTGCTCTAGCCGCGCACAGATTATACGCTCCAGTATTTTCCCCATTGAGTCCAACATACATAGTGGTCGGTAGGAGCCTGGCTCTCCTGCTGGTTTATTTGGCTTTTGTATAAGCACTAGCCGCTGCTTTTTCCAAATCTTAGGGAATACTCCCTCCCGTAAGCATTGCGTATAGACTTCCGTAAATGGGGTGGGTTTATAGTTAATAGCGAGTTTTAGGGCCTTATTCGGTATGCCATCTAAGCCTGGTGCTTTTGCATTTTCGAATCTCTCTGCTGCTTCAATAGTTTCTTGTTCAGTAATTAGCGGTGCATTTGTAGCTTCCTTTACTTGCTGCATTTGTAGCAATTGCGTCGGAAAGAGCGTTTGGACAACCGTCTTTAGAAGTTTAGGGCATGTAGGCGCTTGTCCTTTATTGTCTTTAAACTTAGACATGACGATTTTGTATGCATCTCCCCACGGGTTTTCTTCGACCTTGTTGCATAGCTTTTTAAAACAGCAAGCTTTGCTCTTCTTTATTGCTTTCTTCAGTTCGTTTCGTTTTCGTTTAAAGCGCTCGTTTAGCATTGCAAAATCTGCCGTTTGTCGTCCCCTTTGACACTGACGCCTAGCTTTGTGGCATCCACTTCTCAGGGCTTTAATAGTGTCATTCCACCAATATGCGGGTTTTCTGTATGCGCCTTGTTTTTTCCTGCACATCGCGGCATCGCAGGCTATGCTTACATATTTGACTAGGCATTCAGCCTTCTGTTCTGTGTCCATAGCGTAGTTCGGATTATCTTCTAGCATTAATTTATAGATATTTTCATCAAGTGTTTCGGCTTTCCAGCCTCTGGTTTGAACCTTTTTACGAGCCTTAGGCATTTTGTGCGTTTTGCCGATTTCAAGCAGGATTGCTAAGTGGTCACTGTGTGTGTACAAGTCGCTGACTTGCCATGTACACGACCGCACTAGAGAGCTACTAGCGAACGTAATATCGATCACAGAGCCGCGGCCGTTTTTTTCGAACGTATTTCTGTTACTAATGTTCAGCAAGACGGTGTTCAGTACCGAAAAAGCCTTCAGAAGGATTTCTCCTCGCCTGTTTGTGTACGCGCTGCCCCACTCCACTGCCCATGCATTGAAGTCACCTGCCACTATGTTCACTGTGGTATTCGACACTTCTCGTACTAGGTTATCGATGATTCTTGCGTATTCATCCTGTGCGATGCTTGGCGGGATGTAGCAACTATAAAAGTTTATTCCGCAGACTTTTGCCCGCGTGTAATAGGCTTGTCCTGTTAATGGTATTTCCTGAAACACGTTTTCTCCACAGGCCCAAATGGCCGCTTTGCCCGTTAGGTCGGAGGTCCACGTTGCTGCGCTAATGTTTTTATATTGTTCGCAGACTATTGCCACGTCGATTTTCTGCTCAAACACTGTATGCGTAAGTAGGTCTTGAGCTGCTTCGCAGTGGTTGAGGTTGAGCTGTAGGACCTTCATATTTTGGCTCTTTTGCACGCTTCTTGGTAGAGAGGACATTTCTTGCCGCCTATCTGATGGTCAGACTTCTCTTTTCCATGTTTTATACATGCACTGCAGGACGGCTCCTTGCTGCATGTGTTTGCAAAGTGTCCTTTTTCCCCACATTTGAGGCAGCACTGGCTCCTATCATCTGAGTTTTTGCAGGTTCTCGCCAGGTGGCCATATTCCAAGCATCGGAAGCATTTTTTAAGGTTTGGTTTCTCCCTAATTCTGCACACCACCCATCCTATTTTAATTTTTTTGGCTTCAGCAAGTAGCCTAGCCTGTAAGGTGGGGAGGTTTATTACGGCTATTTGGGTGCCTGCGTATGACGCCCTAATGGCTCTGATTGAGCTTTTATCAAACTCCTTTTCTATTTGAGTACGAATAGCATTTGCAATGTCTTCCTCTCCGGTTATTTCATCCAGATCCCAGATTTCCACAGTGGTCTCACTGGTTAGGGCTTTGATTTTAGCTTGATCTCCAAGCACTTTGCCTATTTCGCTGGTGTAGTCAGCAGTGTTTTCCATCTGTGCGCTCTTCAGTTCCATTAAAATTTCGCCTTTGGCCGTCTTTCTTATCCGGGTTACACTTTCCCCCAGTTTCTGCAGGGCATCTTCTTTTTTAACAGCTCTTAAAATATCGCTGTATGTCATGTTACCAGTTCGCTCGATCACTATCGCATCAGGCCTTGGTCGATGGTTATATGCTGCTTTCTTTTTCTTTTTTATTTCCGTCCAGCCATCTTGTTTTCCCTGTACCTTTCCATTGTTAATTGAGGTTAACTTATTTACTTTTTCCTCGTTATTTTTTGCCTTCTTTGGTTCTTCTCCATGGGTGGTTTTATTCTTTTTTGGAGGAGTCTGTCTTTTCGCCTGTTTTTCCTCGCGAGGCCTTTTAGGCGTTATCTCCGTTGTTACTGGCATATTTAAAATATTTCGTCTTGCTTCCTTGCTCTTCTGGTATTCCTCTAAGGCTTTTTCGTAGATCTTCGTTATATTGCCAAGGAGGTCCCTAAGGTTGTTGTTAATTGTTCGTTGCGGTGGGCGCATCAAACCTATCATTTTCTTAATTTCTTCGCCAAGCTCCGTCATGTAGTCGCCGCAAGGTTTTAATGTCTTCGCTTGCGGCGTGTTGTCTTGCAGCGCCGGTGGCGACG
Source organism: Bactrocera correcta (assembly GCA_027475135.1). Classification (NCBI taxonomy): domain Eukaryota; kingdom Metazoa; phylum Arthropoda; class Insecta; order Diptera; family Tephritidae; genus Bactrocera; species Bactrocera correcta. The sequence goes on along the minus strand of CM050322.1, from coordinate 73,857,951 downwards.
ATCTTGTTCGCGTCGGTTTTTCTACGCTTAGCATCTTTATTGGGGATCTACTAAGTCGCGATGACCGCTTGAATGGATCTATTTCCATTACAGGTGTCCTTTGCAAGTCAGTTCCTGCCGCTTTGGTATTATTCGGGTCTTTTGGGTTTCCCGCGTCATTGCTCATTATAGTAGCATAAATGTTACTGCTACTGTTGCTGCTACTTCTGCTGTCGTTTAAGTTGTTGTTTTTTCTCATGTACATATCCATTCCTTTCTATTGTACCAGCGCATCGTGTGTAGGGGGGCGGGCCGAAATAAACAGGAGCGGGTGTACCCTCGGTGGCGATGCACCTACCCCAGTTCCCTGAGGCCTGTTCTTCGCTTTACTGGTCCCGGAAAACACGGACGGACCAGAGCTCGCCCGGGGCAACGCAGACTACTAATCTTGCGCCCAATGCACACTCCTTGACCAGAGCCCGAAGGGGCTGGTTACTAATGAGCACCGCGGCTAACAACACATATGTATGTATGTATGTAAATATGTACACTTAATACTTCATGTGAAATATCTGTTGACACGGACAACCAATTGCCGAAACTAACGTTTTGTCAAACAGTCAATTTGACGAAGGACCGACGCGACTTCAATGCGTCACAAGATTATGTTGTCGGTAGAAACTCCGAGCCGTGCTGAAAAAATAAGCGAACGATCGCTGATGGTCACCGCTTCTCTTGCCGCGCTAAGAGTTTCGCCAAAAACTTGCATAAATATGTATGTATACGTATGAGCATGTGTACATATCGACGCAGATTTTTGCGAGCCACGGAAATATATTATAGTATTGACAAATATTATAAATCGACAACAGCTTTGTTGCCACTTTTGTCATATGTGTTTATGTTCGCTTTCGCGAATTCAACTCATATTATCACTTATCAACAATAACATGTGCGCGCTGCTCATACGTATATGTACGTACATAGATATGCTCGCATGACATTGACACACAAATAATTCATACACAAACTTACATACATACTTACAATATCACTCAGAAGAAACTGGAACAATATCTACACCAGTCACTGACAAAGAGGTTGAAGAGGCAGCAGAAAGGTTCGCCAATAACAAGGCAACAGGGCTGGACGGCATTCCTAACAAGGTCCTAAAGATAGCCATTAAACACAACACTCACTAGTTTACAAGACTGTTCGCAAAGTGCCTATGAGAGGGCTTATCTCCAAAAATTTGGAAAATGAAACGTTTGGTTCTAATATAAAAACCAAACAAACCGCCTGGAGAACCAAACTCGTACCGACCACTGTTCATGCTAGACACGATGGGGAAAATACTAGAGCGAATAATAAGCGTACGCTTGGAGTAACATCTCAAAAAAGAGCAACCAGGACTGGCCGGTAACCAATATTGATTTCGCATACACAGATCAACAATTGACGCAATTACGAAAAAAAACTTACTGACGTCGCACGTAAATGCTATAGAAGGAAAAAGATGGATGTATGGCTCCAAAGAGTACTGTGCCGTAGTCACATTCGATGTTAAGAACGCCTTTAATTCAGCCTACTGGCTTCATATAATAAGAGCTCTTCAATTAAAGAAAACGCCAACCTATTTGCTGAAGATCATCTCCAACTACCTGCCGGACAGGGTTCTGCTATACGATACAGACGAAGGACCACAACGCTGTATGGTGACGGGCGGACTTCCACAAGGCTCTGTCCTAGACCCACTTCTGTGGAATATCTTATATGATGAAATGCTGCACCTCCCAAGCAAGTGCAAATAATTGGATACCGGATGATATCGCGGTGATTGTGGTAGCGAAAGAAGTTCAGGAAATAGAGCGTCTGTGCAATCATACAGCGGAAAAAATCAAAGAATGGCTTATGGTGTTAAAGCTTCAACTAACTGGTCAAAAGACAGAAGCAGTACTAATCACAAGCAGGAAGAAACTAGAGGTCGCCACACTCAATATTGACGGATATACCATTATCACACAGCAATCTCTGATATATCTATAAGTGATGATAGACTCGAGGCCTGTGAAAAAGCATCTAGGGTGATGGCAAAAAAAAAAATACAAATGTGCGTACACATGTAGATATGTCACCCGCAAAAATTACAAACATTGTTCTACAAAAACAACAATTGTCTCAAATAGCATCAGCAGCGTCAAAAGTCAATTTGCAGCGAAATAGTCGATGCCCAAATTTGTAGAAAAACACACAACAACATCATTTTCATTCATGAACGCAATCGCACTTTCAACAGGCAAACTCGCTTCATTACAACTCCCCGAGAATGCCTTTGCCTACAAGCGTCATTTCGCGACGGTGGCAAAAGCTAAAAATCACAAATTGAACAACTTTCCGATGTTTCTTCACGAACGAAGTGAGAAAAGTGGCAACATAACTGTTGTCGATTTATATTATTTGTCAATTCTAAAATATTTACACAAGTTTGTTGGTAAAACTGTTAGAACGGCAAGGGAAGCGGTGACAATCGGCGATCGTTCGCTTATTTTTTTTATTTAAAACTAATTATCTTAAACTTATATTAATTATTTGGGTTATACTACAAAATTTACTCTATTATATATTTTTGATGATTTTATGGAATCATCATGAAATAGATACATATGTATATACGTACTTATATACTAAGTATATGCTTTGATACCAAATATATGTACATAAACCGATCACTTATAAATTACATGTCGAGTCGGTTGCCCATAGAAAATAAACGAATCTGTAGGCGTACATTTCTTTACATTGAAGTTAGCATTATATTTATCATTTAACTCCGAAAATGCTCAGTTCTGCTATTTTCGAGTCTCCTGGTGCAAAACTCTGGTGAAACAAAAAAAAATTAATATATTAAAACAATAATATATGTAAAACACACGTTTTATTTAAAACTTTGATACGCATCTATCCTGCCAATATGAACGTAATTACAATTCAAATTCAAATCAAAATATTATCATTTGTACATGTACAAACATGTGAGTATGGCACTGCCACACAGACAATGCATACACAAGCTTCATATGTAGATACATATCTGTATACAAATGTAAATACATATGTCGATCGCAAAAACTTCAAATATTGTTCTACAAAAACAATAATCTTCTCAAACATCATCATACATACTTACATATATGCGTCACACGTAAAAATTACAAATATTGTTCTACAAAAACAACAATCGTCTCAAATAGCATTAGAAATCAATATGGCAGCTAAATGCCGACGTCAAAATTTATAGTAAACTACACAACAACCAAATTTTCATTCCTGAACGCAAACGCACTCTCAAAAAACATTCATAAAAGCAGACGACATTACATCTCTAAATATATATAGGTCGCAAAATGTGTTGCTAAGCGAATAACTCAACAACGCTTCGACCAATTTGGCCAATTCTGTTTTTAAATGTTCGTTGAATTTCAAAGATAGTTTTTACTGCGAGAAAAATTTGAATAATTGCCGAAAGCCCCATAAAAGCAGCCCTTTTCTTCTTCCCATACAAACGATACATAAAAATTAATGTTTGTTTGTTAGTAACGCTAAGAAAACGGCTGCGCCAATCTTGAAGACATTTTCTGAGGTTGTTCGTTGTGGATCGGGGAAGGTTTAGAAATAAAAATACCTTATACTTTTCCTGAGAAAAAGTCGGAAAATTACAAAAGGTAACTTTTTTCCATAAAATTTTTTATTTTTTTGGTTAATTTGTTGTTCAATATTTTGATTTGTAAATTATTTGCATCGTTCAATTTCGGCCGATTATTCAGTGAAAACTTTATGTTTCTTTTACACAAAGTGGTCAGTTACAGATTTTAATTTTTTACGAAGCCACGATGAGGTCGAGCTAATATCGGTTGGGGTTCCTTTTGCCATCAACGTATGACAAGGCAAGAAGTACTCCCAGGATGCGATGACATACGTGTGGAATTATGGATCGCGGTCAATCAAGAAGCCATCGATGTCCACTTAAGACTTATCAAACATGTTTGGTGGACTTTATCTTGAAACTACGTATGGTATATGTATATGATGCTGGTAGATGGTGGATGTATTCTGTTGAGTAGCAAAAAAGAAGTTTGCACGCACACATTCTTCTTTGGATGAGGATGGTGGTTACGCCAGATCAAATTGATGAAATAATTTCTGCGAAAATTCCTGATCCAGAGATAGATCCAGAATTATACGAGGTGGTGAAAACCAGTATGGTTCATGGACCTTGCGGACATCACAATCCTACTTTGGTTTGTATGTTTGACAATAAATGCACGAAACACTATCCATGTGCTTTTCTTTCGGAAACGCAAACTGGAAATGATGGATATCCTCTGTATCGGCATCGTTCACCAGACGATAATGGCAGAAAATTTAGCATTCAATTTAGAGGCGTGAATATCGAAGTTGATTACACATGGATCGTACCATATTCGCCAAATACGTTTCCAAATACGTCACCAAAGAAAGCAACATGGCGATTATTGGCCTGGAACCTAGATGCAAGCTTTATCTAACATTCTAGAAAGTGGATAGATTAGATAGATGAGTCCCTGAAGTTTATATCTACGAGGAGGGGTTTTAAAAGGAAAGAAACCCGTGAGTCTAGTGACTTCGTAAAAACTACAAAACTGAAACTTCTTGGTTTCTTATCCTTTTATTTTTGAGTGTAGAAACAGGCTTGACAACCTAGCCGAAAAGAACCAGGTACACCTTATCTGAGTGCCTGGTCACAGGGGAATAGCCGGCAATGAGCTGGCTGACGAGCTTGCCCGCTCCGCAGCCTCCACTGCTATGGTGGGGCCAGAACCATTCACTGGAGTGGGTCCCCATACGGTGAAGGAACTGCTCCGCAAAGAGGAAAGAGCGTGCAGGGAGGCACACTGGCAGCGAGCGCACGGGATGCGTCATGCCAAACTGTTAGTGGGAGGGTACAACCAAAAGAGGTTCGAGACTATAATCAACCTCCCAAGAAACAAACTCAGGCTCCTGGTCGCACTCTACACCGGCCACTGCAAGCTAAGAAGGCATTTATTTAACATGGGCCTCTCAGCTTGCGCAAACTGCCGGTTCTGCGACAGTGAGCCTGAAACCCCGGAGCACCTGCTATTCGACTGCAACGCAGTCTATAGGCGCAGGTCAAAGGCCCTCGGATCCATGTTTCCGGATAGGGATCACACTGCCTCGCTAGCACCCGGTAGGATACTGGACTTCATCAATATGCTGGGGCTAAGCGAGTCTTTGTGAGCTAGGTGAGGGCACAATAGACCCGTGGTCGCAGTGCATGCCTCAGTCAACAATCTATCTATCTATCTATCCTTTTATTCAGTTTTCTTTTAAAATAGCACAATTAATCACATTAAAACATAGTAAAATTTCTAAGAGATACATATATACATATATACAAGAAATGTGGGTGGGTTTTGTGTCAGGCAAGAAGTGTGCTTACGGTCCGAGTACTTCTTTTACATATTTGAAAAGCGATAAAAAGGAAAAGATTTTCAATGGCGAGTTCAAGTTGGTTTGAAGCTTTGAACAGTATACAGATTTAAGAATAAATTGTTTGGTAAATATCATCTTGTTAATTAGCGAAAACAATAAAATAACGTTACTTAGTTCTAAATTTAAAGTAAGTTATACGAGGATTTGTTAATCTTTTTTCTGCTATAAAGTGGAGCTGAGTAGCTGATAGCCAACGTCTAAAGTAGTGCAGAGTACAAAGGCTTAAAAAATCATGACTGATCAAAATCGAATAATTGAGAACATTGATAATGGTACTTATAAATTAACGCAGAAACGAGGTGAAAGTGCAGTTTGGAGCGTGTTTGCTGAAATAAAACGGAGCGATAGAAGTACATTGGAAGGGTTTGTTTACTGTCGAAAATGCAAGCATTTGTTGAAGTTTAATGGCAAACAAGCGAGTAATTTGATGCGTCACGAATGCTTCGCTAACTCTTCTGGACAGAAAGTGGTTATGAGAAATTTAAGCCAAGAAGACAAGGAATGCACTACCAATGTCTGTTCACAATGGATAATAGAAGACTGCCGCCCTTTTATTGCCGTTGAAGGATCTGGATTTAAAAAATTAGCAGAATTTCAATGCCATTGAAAGGAACTGAATTATCATTTTATAATGTAAAATGTAATATTATACGTGTTGGCATGAATGTAAGGATGGATTTTCTATCCTGAAAAAGCTTTTATCTATATTCCTGAGTATACACATGGCTGCAAATAAAATTAAATGTTTAAAGAGTCCAAAACTGACTGAAGTTAAGAAAGCCACAATTTTGGCTTTGCGATCGCAAAACTTGAGTATACGTGAAATTAGCGGTAAAAAATTTTTTAGCAAGACTACTATCGGTACTTTCCTTCAGAAATTTGCGAAGATTAAGTCTTTAAAACGCAAAACGGGTTCCGGGCGCCCGAAGAAGATTACTTCCAAGGATGACCACCATATTAAGCGGATTAGTATTCAGAACAGATTTAAAACAGTTGAAGACATAAGAAGCGAAATTCAGGAATTAAAAGGAACCGAAATCAATACGCGACGAATACAGAACGACGGCGCCTCCAAAAAGCCGGACTAACTGCCTGTCGAACTGCCAAAAAACCACGATTGACGGTGAAAATTCGACAAAAACATCTCCAATGGGCGAAACTGCACAAAGCCTGGACCAAAGAAGATTGGAGAAAAGTCATATCTTTAGATGAGTCCAAAATTAACGTTTTTGGTTCAGACGGAGTGTCGTACATTCGCAGAAGAGTTGGTGAATGTTTCAGTAATGAGTGTGTCAAACGTACCGTCAGGCAGGGTTGAGTCGGATGTCCTGGGGTATTTTTCCTGTCATGATATTGGACATTTGGCCTTGATTGATGGAAATATTAGCGTCATAAATACCAAGAGATCTTACTTGAAAACCGGGTTCCTTCAATTGAAGAGCACTTTTCCTATATGGACAACATAATTCTTCAGGATGATCCCGCGCCATGCCGTCGAGCCAAATCGGTAAGTAACATATTTTTTATTACATAAGATTGATAACATTTCATTTTTACAAAGACATGGTTAATACACATTTTAATTTTTTTCAGATAAAAAAATATTTAGCAGAATTAGGTGTTTTATCACTGGACCGGCCTGGGAACAGTCCTGATATAAATCCCATAGAAAACTTTTGGCACTTCATGAAAACGCGGATCACAAAGAAGAGACCAAGAACTTTGTCAGAACTTTACCGAATAATTGAAGACATTTGGTATACCGGTACAAATTTTACAGTCGTTAGTTGATTCCATGTCCAAACGAATAAAAACCACGATAAAAAAGCAAAGGAGGCGGCACGAAATATTAAATTAAGACATTTTGATATTTCTATTTTATTACTAATTAACAAAAATCGAGTTTTTATTGTATCGCGTATAGTTCTGAGAACATTTTGTATTTTATTTCGGCTTCTAATAAAAAATGGAAATACTAATTTTGAATTAAGTTATATGTTTTTGTTTCGAATACTTATATAAACCAGGTTTCATGAATTTTTTTTATATAAGTTTACATTTTTAAATAAAATCAAATAATCACACACTTCTAAGGTGTCCTCTCTTTTTGTCCGCTTCTGTAGAAAGTAATAAAATGTACAAAGACAGTAAGTTACACACATACATATGTATATAACGTACAAAATTTCATGAAAATATTTCCTCATATGAAAAAGTTTTACATGCAAAAACTTTATTTCGATCACTCAATTTGTATAGCAGCTATGTATGTACTACAGAGGTCCGATATCAGCTATTTCGACAAATGTGCGGCTCCTTTTTGCTAAAACGGTACGGATGCAAAATTTCAGACTGATACAACTATATACAATGTTATTAATAAAATTTTATTAAATATTAATATTATAGAGAAAAACTATCGACATTCTAAACATATTGTAATATTAACTTGCTAGACTAAGAAAGACGAATACTCAATTTTACAAAAAGAAGAAAAAACGAAAAGCGCAGTTTATTTTTGATTTTAAAGAAGTAATTTCATTTTTTATAATTGATTTCTATTATATAGTGACGTATTTTGCCATACACACACGGTTTACAAAATTTGCTTACAGTATTTTGATCTTAATGCTCAAGTGCTCTGTGGCTATGGCAAAACTGCTTTGTTTGCAGTTTTAGTTTATATTTCAACAGTACGAATTTAGATTCATTCCTGCGGATGATAAAATATAAATTGAGTCTTAAGTCACCATCTAACAAATAAAGATGCACTCAAGTTTTAAACAATTTTGAGTTTTTTTATGGCATAGGGCCAAAATAACGTAAGTGGCGCAGTCGGTCGAGGTAACTTCAATGTTATTAGAAACAAAAAATCACGCTTATAGACGCCCACGCGACGGTTAATATCGTGCTAAGTTCTAACAGAATCTTCGAAAATAGTGCGACACCGTATAACGCAAACCTGAATAAAAATCAGGAAGACGCTAGAGAAATCGGGAGAGGACGTATATACAAAAGGTTACCTCAATAAAACCGCGAAAGTCCTGCAGTGCAATAAAATTAAGAATAAAACAAATAAAATTAAGAAATCCACAATTAAGAATTTCAAAATAAATAAAATTAAGAAATCAACAATTAAAAATTTCAAACAAGAAACAACATATAACAACAACAAATAAAACAAAATGTCAGACCCTGAACCAGTACAGACGGCTCTCTCAGACAGCAATATGAGCCAGGTCGCATACCAGATTTCTAATGTTGAGAAAACCGAAGGAGATCCAAACACGTTGTACACCTTTATTAGCCGAATTTACTACATATTTTGTCTTTATGTTACCGTATACGCACGCCAACAGCAGATCCCGTTCGGATATATCGAGCGCGGTATCAGTGTAGATGTTATGCGCTGCGTTGGAGTTAATGGCATGAAAGCTTGGCAGACCTCAGACGACTGTTAATAGCCAACTACAAGCCCCAGACCCCAAACCACATCTTTCTGAAGGAATTCCGCAAGACCCCATACAAAGGCAATATACGAGCATTTTTGGAGGAAGCAGAGAACCTCAGGCAAATACTAACCAGTAAGCTTGAATAAGAACTTTGAAGAAAAGACATGGTATCTTAGATAAATAAAATCAAGCATAGAATCTCTAATAGAGAAGTTGCCCCCAAACATTTTTTTAAAAATCAGCAATCATAACATACCAGATTTGCGAACACTTATAAATCTCTTACAGGAAAAAGGCAATCAACAACCGACAAGCTACATTTGAACACAACCGTTTTGGACAACAGTTCCAAATCCAAAATCAACATCCATCGTATTCAAATTCTATTGTACCCAATCAATCCACTAAGCGAGTGAGACCATCCAATAGCGATTAGAGAAGCTGCTTATCAGCAACAAATATCACTTTACTATCCGACTTATGAATATTCAAGTTGTTATCCGGAACACCATGATTAAACAGGGAGGATGGAGTCATGTGTAGAAGTTCACACAAGTGAGGAAAGTTCTCTGATCGCCATTCACTTGGGAGTGGCCAGAAACGATTCTTTTACATATGACTCAAGCAGCTCACGACTACCGGTCTTTGACCAAGTATCCTCTGGGTATCCTAAGAACATCCAATTGAAGGCGAGCTAAAGTGAGAAGGCGAAGTATCCCCTACTCAGGGTTGTGCGCTGGGTTTGGAACCCACCACGTAAAAAAAAAACCCAATGCAAAAGCGTAAACAGCCTCAGATAAGAGACCCCCCTTTTAATGACGACCATGGAAAACGAAATAAGGACTACGAATTGAGGGCATGCACCTGGAATGTCCGGTCCCTTAATTGGGAAGGTGCCGCTGCCCAGCTGGTTGATGTCCTCGTAAAAATAAAGGCTGACATCACCGCCTTCCAAGAAATGCGATGGACGGGACAAGGACAGAGACGAGTAGGTCCTTGTGGCATTTACTACAGTGGCCATATAAAGGAGCGCAACTTTGGTGTTGGATTCGTGGTGGGAGAGAGACTCCGTCGCCGAGTACTATCATTCACTCCGGAGAATGAACGTCTAGCCACAATCCGCGTCAAAGCGAGGTTCTCCAACATATCGCTGATTTGCGCCCACGCCCCGACGGAAGAGAAGGACGATGTGATCAAAGATGCCTTTTATGAGTGCTTGGAGCGCTCTTATGAGAGATGCCCCCGCCACGATGTCAAAATCGTGCTTGGCGACTTCAACGCCAGGGTGGGCAAAGAAGGTATCTTTGGCACTACGGTCGGTAAATTCAGCCTCCACGAGGATACATCCCCAAATGGGATGAGGCTGATCGACTTCGCCGGGGCCCGAAATATGGTTATCTGTAGTACTAGATTCCAGCATAAGAAGATACAACAAGCTCCCTGGCTGTCTCCGGATCAAAAAACCACCAACCAGATCGATCATGTTGTGATAGACGGAAGACACGTCTCCAGTGTTTTAGATGTGCGTGCGCTCCGAGGTCCTAACATCGACTCGGACCACTATATTGTTGCAGCCAAAATTCGCACCCGCCTCTGTGTAGCAAAAAACGCACGCCAATAAACACAAGGAAGGTTCGACGTCGAAAAGCTGCAATCAAAACAGACAGCCGAACGATTTTCTACTCGGCTTGCACTCCTGCTCTCTGAGAGCACTCGTCAACAACTCGGTATAAGGGAACTGCGGACGGCATTTCAAACTCCTTAAGTACAGCTGCAACCGAAACCATTGGTTTTCGGAAAGTGCAAAGAACAGCTGGTACGACGAGGAGTGCCGTGTCGCAGCGGAGAGAAAACACGCTGCCTACCTCGCAACGTTACGATCGACCACAACACGTGCGGGATGGGATAGATACCGAGAGTTGAAGAGGGAAGCGAGACGCATTTGTAGACAGAAAAAGAAAGAGGCCGAAATGAGTGAGTACGAAGAGCTTGATAAGCTGGCCCACAAAGGTAATGCTCGAAAATTCTACGAAAAGATGCGGCGGCTTACAGAAGGTTTCAAGACCGAAGCATACTCTTGTAGAGCCCCCAAAGATGATCTAGTTACCGATGCCCAGAGCATACTTAAATTATGGAGGGAACACTTCTCCAGCCTACTGAATTGCAATGAACTCACAACACCAGGAGAAAACGAACCCGATACCCCAATCGATGACGATGGAGCAGACGTTCCATTGCCCGACCATGAAGAAGTTCGAATAGCAATTGCCCGCCTGAAAAACAACAAAGCGACAGGGACCGATGGATTGCCGGCCGAGCTATTAAAACAAGGCGGCGATGAGCTGATAAGGTGCATGCATCAGCTTCTTTGCAAAATATGGTCGGACGAAATATGCCCAACGATTGGAATTTAAGTGTGCTATGCCCAATCCATAAAAAATTAGACTCCACAATCTGCGCCAACTACCGTGGGATTAGCCTCCTCAACATCGCATATAAGGTTCTGTCGAGCGTATTGTGTGAAAGATTAAAGCCCACCGTCAACAAACTGATTGGACCTTATCAGTGTGGCTTTAGACCTGGTAAATCAACAACCGACCAGATATTCACGATGCGCCAAACCTTGGAAAAGACCCGTGAAAGGAGAATCGACACACACCACCTCTTCGTCGATTTCAAAGCTGCTTTCGACAGCACGAAAAGGAGCTGCTTCTATGCCACGATGTCTGAATTTGGTATTCCCGCAAAACTAATACGGCTGTGTAAACTGACGTTGAGCAACACTCAAAGCTCCGTCAGAATCGGGAAGGACCTCTCCGAGCCGTTCAATACCAAACGAGGTTTCAGACAAGGCGACTCCCTATCGTGCGACTTTTTCAATCTGCTGCTGGAGAAAATTATTCGAGCTGCAGAACTGAATCGACCAGGTACAATCTTTTATAAGAGTGTACAGCTGCTAGCATATGCCGATTATATTGATATAAACGGCCTCAGCACCCGCGCCGTTAGTTCTGCTTTCTCCAGACGTAACAAGGAAGCATCGCAAATGGGTCTGGCAGTGAACGAGGGCAAGACGAAATATCTCCTGTCATCAAACAAACAGTCGTCGCACTCGCGACTTGGCTCCCACGTCACTGTTGACAGTCATAACTTTGAAGTTGTAGATAATTTCGTCTATCTTGGAACCAGCGTAAACACCACCAACAACGTCAGCCTGGAAATCCAACGCAGGATTACTCTTGCCAAGAGGTGCTACTTCGGACTAAGTAGGCAATTGGAAACTAAAGTCCTCTCTCGACGAACAAAAGCCAAACTCTATAAATCACTCATAATTCCCGTCCTGCTATATGGTGCAGAGGCTTGGACGATGACCACAAATGATGAGTCGACGTTACGTGTTTTCGAGAGAAAGGTTCTGCGAAAGATTTATGGTCCTTTGCGCGTTGGAAACGGCGAATATCGCATTCGATATAACGATGAGCTGTACGAGATATACGACGACATTGACATAGTTCATCGAATTAAAAGACAGCGGCGACGCTGGCTGGGTCATGTTGTCCGGATGGACGAAAACACTTCAGCTCTGAAAGTATTCGACGCAGTACCCGCCGGGGGAAGCAGAGGAAGAGGAAGGCCTCCACTCCGTTGGAAGGACCAAGTGGAGAAGGACCTGGCTTCGCTTGGAATATCCAATTGGCGCCACGTAGCGAAGAGATGAAATGACTGGCGCGCTGTTGTTGACTCGGCTATAATCGCGTAAGCGGTGTCTACGCCAGTAAAGAAGAAGAGACCAGCCCCGAAAGCTCCCAATATATAAAAAATACCTTACAAAGACACAACCTTAAAGTGCCTTATTGATACCGGTTCCACGATCAACATGATATCCCAGGACATATTCAATCTACCAGTTCAGAATACAGCATGCCTGATTCACACCAACAACTGACCACTTATCTTAAATAAAAGCATAACCATACCATCAATATTTTTGTTCCCAACCCCAGAGGAATTTTTACTGCCCCCTTTTTTTGAGAATTACGATCTTTTGCTGGGAAGAAAGTTGTTAGCACGGGCAGAGGCCGTGATAAATTATCATAAGTAAGAGGTGACTCTTTACAATAACAAATATCCATTGATAAACCACAACACAATACCGGCACAAAACCACTTCCAACACACACCTAACAACATACTAAACCATTAGGACAATAATGCACCAACTCCAAATTTCTTAGGGCATGATGCACAATTCACAAAACCGAGCCCATTCAGACTGGAACATGTTAATTTCGAGGAAAAACAAAAACTGGGCTCTCTTTTGCAGTGGCACCAGGCGACAAGTTGACATTTACCAATCAAACCAAACATACTATCAATACCGAACACATTTTACCCATTTATTCTAAATCATACAGTTATCCTGAGAGTCAGGTAAAGGACATGTTGAATCAGGGAATAATACGCACTGTTAGTGAAAGACATCCAATCCCAAACATGGACGAAATCTTGGAAATGTTGGGAAGGTGCAATTATTTCACCGCTATTGATTTGGCCAAGGGTTTCCAAAAAACTCAGATGGACCTGGAATCTATTTCAAAAACGGCCTTTTCCACTAAACACGGCCATTATGAGTATTTGCACACGCCATTCAGACTTAAAAATGCACCCACCATCCACCTTTCGACGTTGCATGAATGACATATTACACCCACTTTTAAATAAACTCTGTCTCGTATACCTAGACGACATAATAGTGTTTTCAGTATCCCTCGACGAACACTTGAGGTCACTCGAATTGGTTTTCGAAAAAGTAGCCGAAGCTAACTTGAAGCTACAACTCGACAAATGTGAGTTTTTAAAACAAGAAACAAAATTTTTGGGACACATTCTGACACCAGACGGCATAAAACCTAACCCCGAGAAAATTAAAGCCATACAAAAATAACCAATCCCCACTAAACCAAAGGAAATAAAAGCTTTCCTGGGACTTACAGGGTATTACCGTAAATTCATCCCGAATTTTGCAGACATATCCAAACCCATGACTAGGTGTTTGAAAAAAGACACAAAGCTCGACATTTCCAACCCGTAATATGCCTCTGCATTTAAAAAATTAAAATGTCTAATTTCAGAGGATCCTAAAGACGGATATCTAATCAGCTACATTAGTCGAACTCTTAACGAATACAAAATCAGTTACAGCACAATTGAAAAGGAACTATTGGCAATTGTATAGGCCACAAAAACTTTTCGTCACTACCTACTGGGAAGACACTTTGAAATATCACCAGCCTCTACTGTCCGAGTACGATTTTGACATCAAGTACATAAAAGGAAAAGTAAACCATGCGGCGGACGCTTTGTCTCGAGTAAAATTGGAAGTTACATATTTTAATGAACAGACCCAGCACAGTGCAGAAGAAGACAACGGTGACTACATTTTTATAACAGAAAAACCAATTAACTTATTCAACAAACAAGTAATATTTTCTAAAGGCTCACCAAACATCAAAGCTACAAAATATTTCAAAAAGCACATAACTCAAATCTTTTATGACACTATGAGCGAAGAAAAAGCTAAAGAGTATTTCATCAACTTATCTTTGTGGCAAGAATAGCGCGTTGTATATTGAAAGCGACGCAGATTTCGAAATCATTCAAACCGCACACGGAGATCATAAAAAATAATTATACAAAAATTCTTCGCAGCCTGATTTTGTTGAAAAACGTACCTACTTACGCAGAATTCAAGGTGCTGGTCTTGACTACTCATGAAATACTTCTACACCCCGGAATTCAGAAAACCACTAAACTTTTCGGTGAAACTTACTATTTTCCTAACAACCAATTACTTATCCAAAACACTATAAATGAATGCCACATTTGCAATTTTTAATACTGATCTTCTAGAGTTTTGTTTGTTACAGGGGGAAGTTTTGACTTGAAATTTCCTTAATTGTGAATTAAGGCATTTGTTTGTATTATAATCAACTTGAGTTGGTGTGGTGGTAACTAGTTTTGAAATTGGCCCTCTTTGTGTTTCGATGTGCAGCATTTGAGCTATTTGTGCCTTTGAGCAACATGGTGTCACCTGGCAATTTTTGGAATTTTGCTTTTCAGGATTTGCTTTAGCAATTAAACCCGTGGTTCTTTGTGTTTAAGCGTTTCTTTGGAGTGGAATGAGATATATGCTGTAATGAAGCATTTAATGATGTCTTTTGTGACAATAGAGGCTATTGAATTTGCTTTTACAATTTTTATATGTGTGCGCATGCGACAGGCAATTTGTGCAAAGTCCTTTTGACCTGACAAAATTCAAACTTTTAAGTTTTTGAACTTCTCGCAAGATATAAGCCTATGCCCTCTTTCGCATAGTGCGCATGACGTTTGTTTTTTCAGTCCGGATGTGAACGATTGCGCTTTGTGAAAGTTTTTGTTTGAATTGTTTTTGTTACAAATTTGGGGTCTATTTAAGCTTCGATTTGGGTCGTGTTTGTTTTAAGTTTTGATTATTTTTTCTCCTCATCTTTCCGCAATTTCATATTTGGGGGTGAGAAAATCTTTCATTTGTTGCCACGTTGGGCACTTTTTTCGTGATGAGAGCGATTGCTCCCATAGAACTTACAACTTTTCTGGTAATGCGGCGGTGCAAATATTTACCAGAATTGGATCCCAGCAGTCTGTGGGAAGATTTAATGTCGATAGAACCGACAAACAATTAGAAACAGTGGATTCTAGTTTAATGAACTCTACACTTATTTATTTCTTGATTTTATGCATGTTTAATAGTGTCGTTACTTGCTAATCGACCAGTATTCTTTCGTTTTCATATCTAGATTTTGAAGCTTCCTAAGCCAAATTGAAATTATTGTCATTAAGAGCGAACTGTTTTATTATGCCTGCTTGACCTTTGGTTTTGTATCTGAGGTGATACAATTTTTGCGTTTGTGATAATTGAGGATGGTTTAAGTACACGGCCGTGAACATGTCCCGGAAGGACGGCCATTATAACCTCCGCAAAAGGTTTCTGTGTCACATGAGGGCACATCGAGGTGGATGCCTGAACTTGCCTTTTGACTGTCTATTTGTGGCAGCTCTACTCTACTCTAGGAAGTAGGTGCAATTGCTTTAATTGGCTTTAGTTGATCAGTGATCGGTTTGTGTAAGCCGAGGATTTAAAATTATGTGGCACGTCCGAATCGTCAGATTTTAACATGGCGTCATGAGTCGCTTGGAGGAGAGTCCAAAAATTTTTAAGATTTTGGCTTTTTATCTTTATAACGATTCCGAGTTTTTTTGTTATTAACAATTTTTGCAAAATAATATTATTTATTTATATTTAAGTTCGAAAATATATTTGAATTGTTTATTACTATTAAAACCGTGCTCGTTATTTATTAAAATATTTGATGTCCAAATGATTTGTATTTAGGTACACCCTAATACTTGGACTTGTATGTGCTTATGCTTTGTGCGATTGAGAGCTCGTTAAAGAGATCACTTCGCTTTGTGCCTAAGTATGCACGAATTGTTAGTATGTATTTTTGATTTTGTTTTAAGAAATTCAATTCGCTTTTGTACGCAAAGACAGACAAAAAGTTTTTAGAATAGGTTCAAAAGTTTTTGAAATAGTAAAAGCTTTTATGATCCTAAGAAAATTTCAGGTTCGCATAAACAATGTTCTATCTTGTATGCATCCTCGCAAAAATGGCATACCGCAAGGCTCGCCACTATCGGTGATGCTTTTTATTATAGCTTTTGATAAATTAACTGCTACTATGTTCAGACCGACATTGAAAACATGTTTTCGTGGGAAAAACTGGTTTTCGCACGAAAACTTGTGTTTTCGTCCATGTAAAATCTGTCAAACGAAAACACAGTTTTCGCTGAAACCTACTTGAAAATTTACATTCCACTAGTTATAAGCGGTGCCTGTTCTAGTTTAATCGATTTTTTTGGAAGACATAGTTTGCCGGCCCTAAATTGTCACTTGATATTTGTTTACATTCCATATTCAAATACAGCTGCTCACTGTTAAGGGGATTCTCTTGTTCTTGCAAAACCCTTGCACGATGCACTAACTGCAGTAATTTCTTCTTGATGCAACGGCACAACAAACACACGCAAAAATTTATTTGCAATGGCTGTAAAATATGTCAGACCAAAACCCGTATTTATTTTCGTGCCGTCATATATCACTAGATTCTGCAATGGGTGCTCTTTTGAGCTTGCATTTTTCAGTATAGGATTTTTGCATTTTGCGTCATCTTTCAAGAGCAAGAGAATCCCCGTATTGATAGTCGTCAGTGAAAGCTCCTGGAAAACACACATTGTCGGTCCGAACGACTTACATTCCACAACATACATATTTTCGGATGGTGCGCAAACTCTAATTTCAAACTTTTGGAACCTCCCTATCACACAGCGAGCCGTCGGAGTATAAACGCTTTCCCTACATCACCTACTAAGTGTATTTTGACGGAATGTGGCCTACCAACAATAAAAGAAAGGGTATATGAACGAACGATGCAACTAATTCCAAAACTGATATACTCTCCAAATGCCAGCTTACATGAAACCGTAATTTACGCGTCACGACATAAACGGAACTTCAGGCTAAAATCCATTTTACGCCGTTGTATCAAATACGGAAGAGACTTAAACATTACAAGAGAGTCAACAAACAGCCGGAGTGGTTGTTGAAAAAAGAAACTATTAACATGTTCCTGCACACCTTCAAAAAGAGCAACACCAGTAATTTAGTATTTCAGAAACTCTTCTTAGAGTTAATGAATACCTATGAAAAAAACAATTGAACTGAAATTTACATAGACGGGTCCAAAGCGATAAACACAGCTTTTGCTCTCACCAAACCAAATGGAGAAGTTATTACAGGCGGGATTTTTCCTTGTTACTCGTCGATATTTGCAGCCGAGGCTTTTGTGTTTTCAAAGCATTAGAATATGCGATACATAGCAAAGGCAAATTTGTTATTTGCTCGGACAGCTTTTCTTGTCTGTCTGCTGTTTGTAACATTCGCAACACTGCCTCACTTTTCTCGACTATTCGTGACCTGTGCGTTAAATACAGTCATAAAGTTGCACTACTCTGGGTATCAGGACATGTTGGTATTATGGGAAATCAACATGCAGACCTAGCAGCTCGGTTGTTTGAATCAGCGCCAACCCTATAATATGAGCTACATGACAGAAACGATCTTTGTAATATGCTGGACCGCTACGTTCACGAAATTAAACACACAGAATGGAAACGTTTCGACCATTGGTACTCTATCTTCAGTCCCACAAAGACAAAAGTTGTATATCCTAGGAATATATCTCGCCTACAGGCTATAATCATCACACGTCTAAGGACTGGCCACAAACAACTTACACATCAGCACCTCATTAATGGCAAAGTAAAACCATCTTGTCCTCTTTGAGCAAGCACGCTATCACTTCATCACATCTTTAACGAATGTTCGGCTTTAGCAAGTATTAGGCAAAAGCACAATTTTTTTCGAAATTATCAAGAAATAAGTTTGCAAATATTATAAGCATTTATAATTTTGTTACTGATTGCTACTTACGAAACAAAATATAACTTTATATTTAGCTGGTACCTAAGATATTTGTTTGTTCAGAGTTGATGGCTTTAAAAGCTTGTACTCGTTTATTTTTAATATTAGGTTTAATATTACTTTGTATATTGCTCCTAATAAATAAATAAATAAAATGAAGTAATAACTACTGTGCTTCATAAACTGGCCGCAGATATTATCCGAAAAATTCCTTTGAGTAATAATTCTGTGCAAAGACGAATTGATGAAATGGCTGAAAACATTGAAGAATCATTGTGCAATCACCTGAGGACAAGTCAATTCTCAATTTAGCTCGATGAGTCCACTTTACCAACTAAATAAGCATTGTTGTGTGAAGACCTATTATTTGCTAGAAATTTAGAGACCGATACAAAAGGCGAAACCATATTCAATATATTGGAAAAGTTTTGCGATGAGAAAGAGATTCCTTTGAAAAATATTATTTCAGTTGCTACGGATGGCGCTCCGGCCATAAAGGCTTTATAGCGTACTTAAAACATAAAATTCCAGATGTCCTTGGTGTACATTGCGTTATTCATAGACAACATTTACTTGCTAGAAACTTAAGTGAAAAACTATTTCAATCACTGCAATATGTCATCAAAGCAGTCAAAAAAATCCGCAACAGCTCTTTGAATGATATATTATTTCATCAGCTTTGTGTTACTAATGACGAAGATTTCAACCGTTTCTTGTTTTGGTTACCAAGAATTTTGGCTACAAAAACCGATCCCGCAATTGTACCCTGAATTGTGGTCAATCGTTCAACGATTCTTGATAGCATTCCCATCGTCATATTTGTGTGAACGTAAATTTAGTGTTGTGACAACACTGCTTACTAAAAATGGAAATCATTTGCTTGTTACCGAACGTGGCGACTTGCAACTGTTATTGAGTAAATTGGAACTTGATATTAACAAACTTTGATGACATCAGATTCATTCTTCACATTAGTTCTTATATAAGGATCGATTATTTTAGTTTTATTTTTAATAAAAGATTCTCTGATTTAATACTATAAAGTTGCGTTGTAATAATCATTTTTATTGTCAGGTGGAGCCCATAAGAGTTACCTTGAAACCTAAGCGCCGTTGTATGTTACCTACTGCGCTCAGAATTCAAGTTGCGGGTTATAGTAAAAGTTTTGTTTAGAATTCTCCGTTAATATACACAATAATTAATTAATTTAATTTGAAGTTATAGTGGTTTTTAAATAGGTGAAAAAATTGGGGCGCTAAAAAAATATTGATTCTCAAAGTGGGCAGTAGACAAAATAAGTTTGGGAACCACTGGACTAAAATAAAGAAAACAAAGAAATAAACAATGAATGCGTCACCAATTTTATCAAGCGTTTAAATCCAATTTGTAACTTCAAGCCAGTAAATATAAGAGATATAATAAAATACATAGAGCCTAATATAATCATTACTTGGAATTTGACCAAAACTAGTCTCAACAAAGCTGTCCAAGTTTAAACAATAATACAGAAATGGAAGGAAACAAAACGATAAGAGTGGCGTAATGTAAAATAGAAATTAATAACGTAATCCTAAGTGAAAACCTTTTAAGTACAGAAATAGACTTAACCCCATTTTATACACCGATAAACATAACAATAATCAAAACTGTACAACAGAACGATATTCTAGAACTCATTTCACAAAACAACACTACACTTTACATACTAATAATTATTATAACCATTGCATTATAATCATTATTATTCTTATACTCAAAATATGATACTCAAAATCCATTTATACAGCTATACGCAAAAACAAAATTTAGAAAAAAAGAACAAAATCAGAATATACCGCAGGAAATTGAATTAGAAGAGGCACCATTGCCCACATTGTACCATCCATCCCAGCCCAAGTATATGTTTCTCTTTAACCCTCTAGTGCATATGCCTGCCTACAGACGGGGTGTTTTCAAAATCAGATATAAAATATTTCTTTTAATATTAAAATTCGGATTTTTTTTCAAAAGAACGCTTAAAGTTCAACTTACGTAATGGTTTTTTCAGATTGGCAATACTACTTCTAGTTTTGACGTACTGTCAATTTGAAGTGACAGATTAGCACTTTCCCGCCAATTTAATTATTTTTGCAATCAACACAATTTTCTGAACAACAAGAAATATAAATTCTTGTGTCGTTTCAAGTTGAAAAAAATACTTACGGGTGTGGAATTTTGTGCTCTTTATGATAGTGTTCGATTTATAATAAAAAAACTAATAGCAGGTGAGTAAATTCGAAAATATTGAACTCCGCCTTGAGGCGGACTCATGCATTGCGCTGCCTACCTTTTTCAAGTAAAATGAAATATTTGTGATACAATTGAAAATTTTTCTTATTTTATTATTGAATAATAATCAGATATGTCGCGTTATTCTAAGACCCATATGACGGATGAAGAAATTCGACAATATTTCGAAGAGTCGCAATTGGTAACTGATACTTCCGACAATGAATGCGATTTTGATAGTGACGATTCTGATATGGATCCAACCTACTCACTACCGGAAAATGATACGATCATTGATGCAATGCTAAACTCCTCAGAAATGATGCGAAACGCAATCGAATGCAGTTTGAATGTGACAGACTTTGAAGAAAATGCTGAAATAATTGAGCTGCCACCGATTCCTCCATTGCCTGTTTGTGACGTTACTTCTAGTGTATTCTTACCGTCGACAGTGACACGTTCTGTGCACAAAGCATTAGAATCGCAAGAAAAAATCGGAGTCCTACCAGCTGCAAGTGATTTGAGAAACGATATGAGTGCGATAAGATCGATTCTTTGGAAGAAGAAAAAACTTCAGCTGAGTGTTGCAGATTTGGCTTTTCAAGGCCAGGACATGCCGGATTTTTTAAAATGTTTAAAAACACCTTACGACTGCTTTGCATATTTTGTGACCGAAGACTTTCTGAAGGTAATTTCTAATATATAACAGTTTATTAAATTTTTAATAAAAATTTTGCAGGCAATAGCCTTACAGATGAACTTGTATGCCAAGCAAAAAGATATATCTTCAAAGTTTTGTATCGATCACCAAGAGCTGCGTAAGTTTTTGGGAATATTGTTGTTTACGTCTGTTTATCGCTTTCCTAACAGTCGCTCATATTGGGGACAATACGGATTAGATCCGATACGTTTATCCATGACATGCAATCGATTTGAAGAAATTAGAAACCACTTGCATTTCAATAATGATGCGTCTCGTATAGAGAAAGGTCAACCTGGTTATGACCTCTTGTATAAAATAAGGCCGCTAGTAAAACATTTCAACCAACGTTTTTCTTCAGTTCCAATGCGGCAGAGACTTTGCGTTGATGAGCAAATGTGTGCCACGAAAATGAGTGGAAACCCAGTGAGGCAATATATGCCAGCAAAACCTCACAAATGGGGAGCGAAACTATTCGTGATTTGCGATTCCTTTGGATATTCGTATTCCTTTGAAGTTTATTGTGGCGCCGGCGATAACAAAATTTTGCCAAATTGTCCAGATCTTGGTGCTGCATCCAATGTTGTAGTTAGGTTGTCACAAGTCATACCAAACAATGCCAATCATATTATTTACTTTGACAACTTTTATACCTCATTGGGATTGCTATTATATATGAGAAGTCGCGGAATTCACAGTTTAGGTACAGTGCGAGGAAATCGAGTACCAAATATAAAACTTTCCACAGACGCAGAGCTGCAATCAAAAAAAGTAGCACGTGGGTATAATGAGCGTTTTGTGGTACGACACAAGAGCAGTTCGTCTGTTATCCACCTACAGGAACCGATGCAATTGTACCCTAATTTGTGAAGTTCAACATTCTTGATGGGCATTATCGTTTTGGGGAAATCGAAAATTTGGAAAATTACAAAAAGGGTTTTGGAGGGGGGATTGCCAGTTATTGTGAAAGGAATTATAAACCAGCATTGGGTGGTGTCAGATTTGGTTGACATTGATTGGTCGTTTATTTTAGTTTTTTTTAAAAAATTTGAAAACCCTATAAAGTTGCGTTGTAAAATCTTTTTTATTGTCATGCTGGACCCTGATTTATTAAAATGCGCCGTTGTCTTTAAAACCGCTAAATTTAAGGGGGGTCCTAAAAAGTTTTTTTAAATTTCCTGACTTCAAAATCATTAAGTGGATTAAAAGTTTGGTTTTTAAATGGTTTCGAACAAAAATTTTGTTCAAAGGGGGTCGTAGCATAAGTTTGGAACCCCCTGGACAAAAAAAGCTAAAAAAAACGTTCACCTTTATAAAGGAAATAATTTGAATTCGATAAAAAAAGGAAAAAAACTGGTAATAAAGTTTTTGGGAAAACCAACTGGGCCCAAAAAAAATTTAAAAATTACGTGGATGCAAACAAAACTCAGATTTTGCAATTAAAAATGTAAAATTAATCCAAATAAAAAATTTTAAGTACAAAAAGATTAATTTTTACACATAAAAAAACAATAAAAGAAGAAACAGAAAACATAAATTTATATAAAAAATAACGGTTAATGCAAAAATTTTTCCGCCTTATAGGCATTTTATTTTATACTGTAAAAATGATCCCAAACCAAAATTGAAAAAAAAATTTGAAAAAAAGAAAAAATCAGAATGTCCGCAGGAAATTGAATTAGAATAGGAATTTCCCCACAGTCCATACCCACCCAATTATGCTTTTAAGGGAGGGCAGTGACGTATTCTGCCATACACACACGGTTTACAAAATTTGTTTACAGTATTTTTATCTTAATGCTCAAAGTGCTCTGAGTGCGGCTGTGGCAAAACTGCTTTGTTTGCAGTTTTGGTAGCAAAATTTTTTTACAGTATTTTGATCTTAATGCTCAAGTGCTCTGAGAGAGGCTATGGCAAAACTGTTTTGTTTGCAGTTTTGGTTTATATTTCAACAGAAAGAATTTAGGTTAATTCCTGCGGATGATAAAATGTAAATTTAGTCGTAAGTCACCATCTAACAAATATTTAAAATCTAAACTGAAACGAATTGTGTGGTTGCAATTATAATTGGTTCGACTTTAGAATACCGCCCCAGGATTTGGGGAATAAAACGGGTATGGTCGGATATATGAGGTTCTCCAGATCAATATTGCAAACCTTTAGTCTATGTTAAATAAATATAGTTGAACAATAAATTTAATATTAAATTCAATATATAGGTATACTTGTAGGTAAAGTTTCAGAAAATGAGGTAGTTTTAAGTATTATTATATTTATTTCTCCACATCTATAGATGAAAAGTTTCTTTCCACTCATTCATCAACTTTTTTATAATTTTTTGTTGAATAAATTTCGATGACCTTGTGGGAGGAATGGATTCCGAAGTGGAATACTTACTACCGTTGAGCCCCCACAGATGTTGTATTAAACATAAATATTTTGCATTTTTTAATAATATTTTTTAAAGATAAAGTGTATTAAAAATTTTGTTACAATCTCGTTTGCGCTCTTTCAGGAGAACAATCAAAAATTGTGGTACCGTCACCAACGGCTGGCGGCTACGCAGGTATAATTTATTAATATATAAATATATTAGTATTTGCTTTAAAAAAAATTTTATGTATTTCAGATATAATCCAGAAGCTGGATGCCACTGATACAAACGTAGCAAAACTCATAAGTGGTGCTGAAGACCGTCTCACAGCCATTTAAAAGGCCCTATAAATCAAAGTAAGTAATGTAGTCTTACATTTATAAAATAAAACAGAAGCTAATTTTTATATTTTAATTTTTTAGATGCCAGAAAAGGCCGAGGAGGTGCAGGCACAAAGTAAGCTATTGCGCAAATGCCGCGTCAAAGCGAGAAAAACGCACCATTCAATTAGCCGCATTACTGGTGACTTGGAGGACGACCTCTTCGAAACTGCCCATGTCATCGGAAAAGCACGTCCGCTTCGTGGAGGACAAACTTTCACAAAAGGAAAGCACATATTACATAAGTATGTACACATTAGTCATAAGTTATACATATCAGTTTTAAGTTTTAGTCTCTAGTTTTACTCTTTCATACAATTGAGAATTTGCATTTTGCGCATTGGCCACGGCGAATATAGCATTCGATGGAACGATGAGCTGTACGAGATGTACGATGACATTGACATAGTTCAGCGAACTAAAAGACCGCGGCTACGCTGGCTAGGTCAGTTGTCCGAATAGACGAAAACACTCCTTGGTGCCACGTAGCAAAAAAAGAAACGACTGGCGTGCTGTTGTTAACTTGGCTATACCTAGTCGCGTAAGCGGTGTCTACGCCCGTAAAGAAGAAGAATTTTCAGGATTATAATTTTTAAACTGAAGTCAACTTAATCTTGTATTATGTTCGATTTAAATAGCAATTTCACATTTTCTGCCGAAAGTAATAATAATAGGCAAATTATTATTTTAAGTAACTATGATTTTATAATTAAATAAAGCAAAATAATATAAAATATACTGAATTTTGCTTAAAATAATTAAATCTACTTCTTTCTGCTAAAATGTTTTTATGTTAGGTAACAAACTGCTAACAAAATAATAACACTAACAGATATTTGGGTATCAAATACTTTTTGTTATGCATAACACATAGGTAAGCTATGCGCTAACAAAAGTATTTGTTACCGGTAGCAGACTGTAAAGAGATTTGCTGCCAAATGTATGTATTCTGTTAGGCAGCATGAGATATTTGACATTGGTTAAGGCGAGAAAACCATTGAACATCAAATGGCGATGTGCTACATTTTTCCCACTCTCTGAACAAAAGTAACAAATATTTTAACGAATGCAAAAGTTAATAATGACAGCTTTGCTAAGAGCTACCCGTCTTGCAAGGATGTTTCTTTTGCAAAACCAGCATTGATCAATTTATATTGATTTGCACAAAAATCTTTTCAATGTAAATGAAATGCTTTACTGAATAAGCTTTAAATTGTCATTCTAGATACATATACCTTCCGGTACATCTACTATGTTACAACTTATCTTGCCTTAATAGCAAGAGCGACGGGCGATGTGTGCATATCTAGAGCTAAAATCAAATTAACAATCTTTAAAATTTTACTATCAAATCCACCTTCACTAAACATTTCAAAATTAGATCCGTCTAAATAAATTTATTGTATTCCATCTCTACTCATACATAAGCTACTCCTTGATCTGATATTAATTCTTATAAAAATTATAGAAAATTATTATTCTAATAAAATATTCTGATAACGACGGTATATAAACTGAAAAAGAAATTGAAGTAAGGTACATCGTCGATTATCAATTACAGGACAGGTTCCTCTGAATAGACTAAAATACCGCCAAATTTTTTAAGTTTCAAGAACATAACTACTACTACCTTAGTGATTAAAATTACATTTTAAATAATAGGGTATCTAATCCTAGTTTATAACTAAAATTTACGTTTTGTTGAAACAATTTATTAAAATTAGCACTACATTTCTTCAGAGCTGCCTTTGGCTTAGTATCCAGCTGTCAAGAAACGTAAAAATTTGCCGCAGGAAATTTTCTTGACCATTTATTAAACGTTTTTTTATATGAAGATTTTACAATTCTTGAGAGCTGGATACTAAGCTTAAGGCACAAACAAGCAGGATTGGAAACAAAACATTCAAGAATATTAGGTATACACATAAACACACACATACTATATAGTGCACTCATATACAAAGGTTATTAACCTTTTTTTTAACAATCGCCTGTATACACAAGTATATATACAAAATTAATAGCACAGCTAAATAAGAACCGATAATATGGAAACGAAAACGAAATGAAATACGGGTTCGTTACTTGATTACTTAAATCAAATAAATGCAAATTTTCAGCCCGCAAAGTTAGCAAAGTGTATACGAGGGCTAGACAAGGAAAATATCAGTTTACGGAAGGTAGGGCATAAAAAGTTCCGAAGAAATCAATAACATTCCTCCAAAACTTAATGTTCATCGCAGAATGGCTACTTCAATACTGATATTCTACACAAATTAAAAAGCGGAAATTTACTTCATATCGGAATAGTACAGTTGTTTGAACCAAAAGAGGTAAAAATATTTTGCAAGTTTTAGAGTTTCGCATTGATATTTGTTTTGATTTACCTCTGTATAGAGGAAAATTCAGATTACTGTCAGGAAAAATTATATAAGTTATACTTTTATCTAAAAACAGTTTGGAATGAAGTTCCTTACGGCAGGCTTGGAGGAGATAGGGATTTTGCTGCGGGACCTAACTGAAAAAAAGTGATAATAAAACCGTAAGAAAAAGCCCGTAAAAAATAACCCGTAAGAAAAAGACTGTAAGATAGCTAGTTATAGCCTACCTTTAGGTTTTGCAAAATAATTAGTTTTGGGTGAGAATTGTGCTTGCACTAAGTACGTTTATGGGCAGGAATGGGCATATTAGCCCTCAGTGGCATTTTGCCCGTGCGGACACGAGTGCACATTTTGGGGGCTAGGTGAGGGGATCATCGCGGGCAAACATGAAGAGGGAAGTGAGAGCAACGTATTTTACCACTCCATATGTACAAATGAGAGCAACGTATTTTCCCACACCATGTTTACAAATGAGAGCGCAGGCATATATGGGAAGTTGCACTGTGGGTAATAACTGTATAATTGCCTAACAATTTTAAGTTTCTTTGTAACTATTATAAATTTATAAAATGTAAGACAAATAGCAAAAAGTATAATAAATATTTTATTTTGGTAATAATTTTTTAATATGTCTTTATAACAGCATTTAATTTGGTTTATTTGCCATAATAAATTCTATGTTTGGTTTAATCTCATTAGCTGTAGCTACGCGCATTATTGTACCAAAATTTAAATCAGATAACCTACTTCTTATTTTAGATATAATTTTCGAAGCAAAACGTTTCAAACCAGGTTATTTGTTTAAATTTCCTTATAAAAAGTAATTTCAATAATAACTTCAATTTATGAACCACTGTTTCTTCAAACACATACATATTACCAAATGAATCTTATGAGAGCGCAATGTAAATAATTACCCAACAACCCTTCTACCACCCGCCAATCGTAGAATTTCCAACGACTTGAGGTTTTCCGCAGGGTTGCCAGGCTCGATATACTGTAGTAATTATAAAAATTGTCTTCAATATATTTGAAATTTTCTTAAAATAACTCAAATTCAGTATCGAATGCTATTATTTACAAATATATAAAGTAGTTTTAATAGTTTGATTTCAGTTTTGATATTTTATTTATTTTTAAAATGTGCTGTTTTCCTAATAAATAAAGTTGTTTTTAGATACAAATATAACTTATATATTTTTTCCTAACAGTGATTAGAATTTCCCACCATGCAAAGGTAAATAAAAACAAATTTTAATGCGAAACTCTAAACCCCTCTTTTTGTTCACACAACTGTACAATTCTGATATGAAGTAAACTTCCGCTCCAAGAATGATAGAATCTTATATTCTATCACTAGTTTACAGTTAGTTTTTTTCGGTTTAGCACTTGACAATTCTTACAAAAACAAATACATTGTGCAACAATTTCGTGACGTCACAGTTTTGCGTTGAGAAGAACAAGCATAGAAATGCATACAAATTGTAAACAGAAAAGTAAACACTTTTGGAAATTCCCAAAATAATATTAATTCATTCGTCTTTGCAGGAAAAATTTCAGTGGATGGTTTAGAATATAGTTGCGAGAAAAGATATAAGTAGTTTTAGGCACATCCACAATAAATAGAGTGTGGAAATTGTTCAAATGAAGAAAACCAGTGAAAGTGTACTGTTGTATTTATTTAAATTTCTAAGCATAAATATATTAATTTTTTAAAATGAAATGTGCAGTTGCTTGTTGTAATAATTATTATGCAAATAAAGGATCGAAAACGAGTTATTTTCAGTTTTCCGGCCGATTTAAAAGTTGTCAAAAAATGGGTGTTATTTTGCAAAAGAAATGATATATTTCATACTAAATCCTCTTTAATAAAAATATGTTACAAATATATCTTCAAGATAATTTCACAATTCTCTTATCATAATTTCATACATCTGAACTTATAATATATGTATATATTTAAATACAACACAAGAAACGTCTTCTCCATTTGAATCACAACTTAATAGACAATTTTATTATCAATAGGCCGATATACATATTTCTTTAGAAATGATTCAAATCTTTTCACTCAACAATATTCAATCGCTTCACTAAAAATTTTCATTAAAATCGAAAGAATTAATAATATTTTGCGAATTTACAAAAGTGTTTACTTTTCTGTTTACAATTTGCAAGCCATTTGACAGTTTTTCACTCTTGTTCTTCTCAACTCTTGTTCTTCTTCGTAATGGCGGTCGTGGTAATCTTATATCAGAGAACGTCTATCATAGAGAAGGTTCACGGCGCGAAGAACGTAAAAATATTTTTGGCTGACTCGGCAGAGATGGAAGAGTCTCACCACAGACAAATTATTAGCGTGTTTCACAACGAAAATAGCAGAATTGAGCATTTTCAGTGTTAAATGGGAAAAATAATCAATGTAAACAAATTTACGCCTACAGATTCGCATTCGGAGTGGAGGATGCGGTACAAAAGCCAGCCAAGCCGATGAAACTCCTGCGACAGAGGCGAATAGTTGTCGCCTCTCTAATATAGGTGACCGATCAAAAATCCAGGCGCGACGGACTCAAAGTGAGCGGCTTCCTGGTCAGCGTCTGTTCACCATGTTAGGTGCGGCTGTAAATAAGACCGGTCCATACCGGGGCGCACTGGGAGTCCCTAGAAGCATCACCAGCTGTTTTCACTGGTGATGTGGAGAGGGTGATGTGAGTCAGCTCTGCCGAAGTGTCAGCCACGATGTGAATCAGAAACCAGCCCCTTCGGGCCCTGGTCATGAAGTGTACACTGAGCGCAGAACTAGTAGACTGCGTTGCTCCGGGCGAGCGCCGGTTCGTCCGAGTTTACCGGAACCGGTAAAGCGTAGGACAGGCCTCAGGGAACTGGGGTAGGGGCACAGCCCCCGAGGGTATACCCGTTCCTGTCTATTTCGGCCCGCCCCCCTGCACACGATGCGCTGGTTAAACTGATAAATGGAGACAATAAATGAAAAAACATACAACAACAACAATAGCAGCAACAAGTTAAGCGGTGTCCCGAGTCAATTTACGATGCCAGGAGTGGATCCCTTTAAAAAAACCTCACGTTTGGCTAGATCGCCAGTGAAGGTGCTCTCCGCACAAAGGCCAGCGAGGTCGAAGTCGTCACCTCCAACGCTTCAGGAGAACACCCCGATATTGGAAGAAGCGCAGTCGCAACGTGAGCATATGTATAAACTGGGAGATATGATACAAAAGCTAACGGATATGATGCGTCCGCCACAGCGCACTATCAACAATCCCATGAGGGAACTGCTTAGCGAAATATCGTAGCTCTGCACCCGTGCACAAGATGATTATATTAGACAACGGGAAGCTAACTTAGGAAGAAGAGGAGCTATGGAACAGACGACTGCTGAAGTCACACCGAAAAGACCACGTGACAAGCAGATAAAGCGACGAACCCCTCCAAAAAGGACTAAAACAACGCATGACGAACCAATTGTAAAAACAGGAGAAAGCAGAAATCTCGGGATAGTAGAAAAGAACGCAACAAGGGAAGATACCTGGATCACGATACCAAGTAAAGCCCAAAAAAATAAAAATAAGAAGAAGGAAAACGCCGTACCACGCCTTCGGCCAGAAGCGATTGTTATCGCAAAAACCGGTGACATGTCTTACGCAGACATACTTCGGGCGGTTAAGCAGAATGAAAATCTGCAGGTGCTTGGCGAAAATGTCACACGAATTAAAAAGACAGCTAAAGGTGAGATACTGTTGGAGCTAAAGAAAGCGCAGACAGGAAGTACTAAGGAATATAGAGAGGAAATAGGGAAGATACTAGGAGATCAGGCACAAATAAGATCTCTAACACAAGAAATCACAGTGGAAGTGCGAGACTTGGACGACATAACGACGAAAGAGGATATAGCACAGGCAATTCGTTCAGAATTTGAAGAGCTGCGTCTATTTAGCGTTGAGTGCATTAAAAGCATTAGACCAGCATATGCAGGCACGCAGAAAGCAATCATAAGCCTTCAGGCACAGGAAGCAAAGCACCTACTAGCAGTACAAAAGATAAAAATCGGCAGGTCAATCTGCAGAATCAGGGAAAAAGCCCAACTGAAGAAATGTTTCAGATGTTTAGAGTATGGACATATGGCGAAAGCATGCAGCAACCCAGAAGACAGAAGCAAGTGCTGTATTAAATGCGGAGAGGAAGGTCATTTCGCCAAAGATTGTGTTAACAATCCCTCCTGCAAGGCATGTAAACGCAGTGGAAACACAAACATAGACCATCAGATAGGAAGCCGGAAATGCCCCATATATACAGCAGCGCTCAAAAAACCTAAAAGATGAAAATATTACAAATAAACCTGAACCACTGCGAAGCGGCCCAGGATCTCTTGACGCAAAACATTTACGAAAATAAAATAGACATTGCATTAATCAGTGAGCAGTATAAAAATAAAGACTCTGACAAGTGGATTTCCGACACCACAAAAAAGGTTGCAATATGGGCATGCGGAGATAAGTTGATGCAAGACAAACCACTAATTGACAAGGCATACTACACAAGAGCCAAAATATGGGGGATTTACTTCTACAGCTGCTATATACCGCCAAGTATACCACATGCGGAATATGAAAAAATACTTGACGACTTGGTAAAGGATGCGATGACAACTACACCTAATATAATTGCAGGTGACTTTAATGCCTGGGCACTAGAATGGGGTAGCAAAAATACAAATCTAAGAGGTAGCGCATTACTGAAAGCATTTGGTGTTCTAGACGTGGTACTGCTTAACACAGGAAGACAAAACACCTTCGAGAAGAATGGGCGTGGCTCTATTATAGATATAGCTTTTGCCAGCAGGGTGCTATATCGATATATAGACTGGCGGATATGCGACATGTATACCCAAAGTGACCATGTAGCTATAATGTTAAGCATCAGCAAGAATATACACCAAGGAAAAGTTTGCCACCAAAAGGTGCAGTCCAAGGGGTGGAGAATTGAAAGCCTAGATGAGGAGCTTTTTAAGGTAATGCTGGATGAAAACGTAAACGGAAGTGATGACATAGACCAACAGGCTAAATTGTTGGTTCAACACATTAGCAAAGCCTGTGATGCCGCTATGAAAAAAAAGAGGACAGCCGCACAGAGAAAGCCTGCTTATTGGTGGAATCGAGAAATCGAATCTCTGAGAAGTGAAAGTCACGAAGCGAGGCGCCGTTTTCAACGAAACATACACAGCTTAGATTGTGACAGCCTGCGAGAAGCATTCAAAAAGAAACGCAACAACCTAAAAAAGGCAATAAAAAAGAGCAAAATGACATGTTTCAAAGAATTATACGAAAAAGTTGACGAAAATCCGTGGGGAGCAGCGTATAGGATTGTAATGTCAAGGATTAAGGGTGGCAAATGTCAAGCGCCTACGTGTCCTTCATTACTCAAAAATGTAGTAGAGACTCTATTCCCACAACAAAATCAGGAGGAAGGAAATCATCATCGCGAAGAAGTCGCAGACGCGCCAGAAATCACCGGGCAGGAAGTTGTTCAAGCTGCTGAGCGCTTTGAAAATAGCAAAGCACCAGGACTAGATGGTATTCCGAATAGGGCTCTTAAAATTGCGATCAGCTATCATCCACAGCCATTTTCGGATTTATATACAAGTTGCCTTCGTGAGGGAGTGTTCCCAAAAATTTGGAAAGTACAACGACTGGTACTCCTACAGAAGCCAAACAAACCGGCAGGGGAACCAAGTTCCTATCGACCGCTCTGTATGATCGATACGATGGGCAAAATCTTGGAGTGGATAATCTGTACACGTCTAGAAAATCATTTAGAAGGAAATGGTGGTCTCTCTGATAACCAATATGGTTTTCGTGGAAAGCGGTCAACTCTTGATGCAATCAAGAAAGTTGCAGGTATAGCAGAAAAGGCTATTGAAGGAGACAGGTGGATGTACGGAAACAAAGAATATTGTGCGGTCGTCACATTTGATGTGAGAAACGCGTTTAACTCGGCCCATTGGCCCCATATAATGCGTGCATTAGTGCTCAAAAAAACACCGAGCTATTTGTTGTATGTCATACGAAGTTATTTGGCCGATAGGATCCTGCTGTATATATTCTCTCTACCGAGAGAAGTGCAAATAATTGGATACGCAGATGATATTGCTGTGACAATAGTAGCTAAGGAGCTCCATCAAATACAAAGTATCTGTAGCCATACTGTACTGAAGATAAAGCAGTGGCTAACGAAGGCAAAACTCGAACTTGCCGGCCATAAAACGGAAGCAGTGCTTATAACTAGCAGGAAAAAGCTGGAAACCATTTCGCTTAACATAGACGGGCACAACATTGCAACACAATCCGCTGTGAAATATCTTGGTGTAACGATTGATGCGAGGCTCAACTACAAAATGCATACTGAAAAAGCATGTGAAAAAGCGGCGCGTGTAAACATGGCCTTATCAAGAATAATGGCGAACATAGGAGGGCCGAAACAGAGCAGGAGAGCTCTTCTGGCCAAGGTCAGCCAGTCAATAGTAATGTATGCGGCGCCTGTATGGGGACCAGCATTAATACATAAGACATATGCTGGAGTGGCGCAATCGGTGTTCCGGTTGAGCGCCATTAGAATAGTCAGTGCATTTCGCACGGTTTCTAATGAAGCTGTCGGAGTTCTAGCAGGAATTATGCCTCCAGACATAATGGCTCTCGAACTTAAGCGAATATATGATAAAAGTAAAAGCACAGGCCCGAAACTAACAGTGCCAGAGCGTAGAGAAGAAAGACAAGCCAGCTTAAACGAATGGCAAGCACGCTGGGATACATCAAGCAAGGGGAGATGGACATACCGATTAATCGGTAACATACAAGCATGGATGGAACGAAAACACGGGGAGGTAGACCATTACTTGACGCAGTTCCTAACAGGACATGGATGCTTCAGGGAGTACTTGCATAAGTACGGTCACGAGGAAGGAATAGCTTGCTCTTTCTGTGGTAGCAATGCCGAGAACGCAGAACACATATTTTTCCACTGTCGGAAATATACAAAGGAGCGAATGATGGTGGAAATGGAAGTATCTAATCGAATAACGCCAGACATAATAGTGACACATATGTTGCACTCGAGGCATGTGTGGAATCTTATGGAGAAGATGACAGCCATGGTACTCCATGACCTGAGGAGGGCAGAACAGCAAAGAAGAAGTGAAGCTAGAGCAGCGAATATCGCTCAAATGATGTGAGCCCACAGGCTAAGCTTGCCCTGCGATGAAATGCTTAACGGCGGTCCCACAGGGTCTCAGTAAAGCTAAAGGAGACGGAGTTAGGGTTTAGTACGTAGGCGTACCGTTTGCAAGTCCAGAACAGTAAGTAATACTGACTGTGCGTGGTCCCGAATGAGGTGCACCTTTAGCGGGCGGTGCGAATCGTGCATATTGCTACAGCTAAGTAGCAGTATCTATGTAAGATTCCCCCTCCGGCACAAAAAAAAAAAACAAAAAGAAAAAAAAAAGATTCGCATATTTACTATGCGCAAGCGACTTTGCATATAATTTGTAGATGATCGGTATATACATATGTATGTAGTTGATATCAAAGCACTTGAGTATACATGCATACATATGTATGTATATCTTAAAATTGACTTATTTTATGATGAATTACATAAAATCTTTACATATAAGTATGTATATAATACAGCAAGATTTATATTACTACACAAATATGCATTTGTATAGGTTTGATAAGGCATATATTTATTTACATAAATATGTACATATGTACATATTTGCCATTAATAGGTAATAATAGTTTGATATCATCTTAAAAGATCTAGCGGTCACACATGTACTCATATGATTATGTGTGCATGTAAACAAATATGACAGACCATACGCATAATGTTCTTCGCGCCGTGAACCTTCTCTATGATAGACGTTCTCCGCTCATATTCTATCATTCTTGCTTCCGATCTTTAATTTGTGTACAATGTCATGCGCTGAACACAATGGTTGCGACACAACATGGCATCACGACAGTGAACTGAAAACGGCGTTGTGCATCCTACTACCTGAACGCATGTACACAAGACAACACAGCTCTCCATTTTGCATGTACACAATTTCGTTGTGGCCATACTAATACCTTGCACTTCAATGAAATTTTAATATTTTGTTCAAAGTGAAATTTTTTATGCAAAAAATAAGTAAATATGTATATATTTTTGTTTTAAATTATCAATTGTTATTACAAATGATATAATAGAGCTATTTTATGCTTTTATTTGTAAAATAACGTCAAGTTTGTAAGAGCTGTGAATAATTTTACATTTTACATATTAGTGGCATCACCACTCTTCCTCATCTCTCTATCTTCCATTCTACTGTCAACTCTACTGTCGTCCTACTGTCGCAGGCAAATATAGGAAAATTTTAAATTTAGCGAGAACGACAACTGTCGGCCTACCGTCGCATAGTCGTGCAGCTGACAAAATAACAGTGTCCATAAGAACGTATGTATTTTGATATTTGACAGCTGTCGGTTGTCGTCTGTCGCAACCATTGTGTCCAGCGTATCAGTATTGCCGCAACCACTCTGCGATGAACATTAAGTTACGGAGGAATGTAATTGATTTTTTCCCCCCAACTCGTTATGCCCTTCTCTCCGCAAACTGATATTCCCCTCATCAGGCCTCCGTGGGCATTTTGCTAACTTTGCGGGCTAAAAA
The DNA here is from genome assembly GCA_027475135.1 of Bactrocera correcta. NCBI lineage: Eukaryota > Metazoa > Arthropoda > Insecta > Diptera > Tephritidae > Bactrocera > Bactrocera correcta. The sequence goes on along the minus strand of CM050322.1, from coordinate 73,822,560 downwards.
TGTGCCCATCCCTGTTTATGGGGAGTTGCATTGTTGTATATTTTTTGGCGCAGGTTGGTTAATGGTTTGAGTTTTTGTTATAATGCCCAAAATGTAGTATTTAATTTCTATTTTAGCGATGAATTATTGGAACGAAGTTCCTTACGGCAGACTTGGAGGAGATAGGGATTTTGCTGCGGGACCTAACTGAAAAAAAAGTGAGAGTAAAACCGTGAGAAAAAGTCCGTAAGAAAAAAGTATTAATTGTATAGTTTTAGGCGAGCTCTAACCATGTGCAGAGAACGTATAATATAGAGAAGGTTCAATTGCGGACAGGCGTGTGAACTGTCAAGAGCTAACAAAATCCTATTAGTGGATTTCACCACTTTTGGCTGAGAAGGAGAAAATTTAACAGTGCTGAGCGAACAGAGCTGAGCATTCAATGAAAATTATGCTCAGAAATATACTTTGCTATTGCAGATGTATGTTGCTCTTTTGCTTATATTTCTATACGTTTACATGCAATCATATCTATTGATATGGATATCATTTTGCGAATTTTTGTGAATTCATGCAAAATTGATAACATTATTATTAAATTATGCTATTTTCATGGTAATATTTGTAGTTAATGTCCAAATAAAAGCTACTTTTTAAATATTTCTTATCTTAAATAATATTATATAATTTCGTATGCATGTATACATATAGTATGCTTTATACATATAGAAAATATTATCGTAATATCCTAAAAACATAATATATACAATAATAATATACATATGTAAATAACACATCTTATCATTTAAAACTTTCATACGCATCTATCCTGCAGATATGTATGCAAGTACAAATCAATTTCAAATCAAGATATTACCATTTATCAGCAATGTAAAAAGCGCGCGCTTCTTTATATTTACGTACACACATATGTTTGTATGTACGTATGACATTCTCACAAAAATAATATATGCGTACGCATGTAAAAAAACAAAAAAAATACAAACATTCTTCTGGAAAAACAACAATAGTCTCAAAAATCAACATACATACTTACAATGTGAGTACACACGTAAATATGTGCGTATGACATTCCCACACAAACAATGCATACACAACATACATACTTACATGCGTTCACATGTGGATATGTCACCCGCAAAAATTACAAATATTGTTCTACAAAAACAACAATCATTTGAAATAGCATCAGAAACCAATATGGCAGCCAAATTGCCGACGTCAAAATTGGTAGTAAATTACACAACAACAAAATTTTCATTCATGAACGCAAACGTACTTTCAAAAAGCATATTCGATTCATTCATAAAAGCAAAAGCCATCACATCTCCCCGAGCATGCCTTGCCTACAAGCGTCTTTGGCGACGATTTCAAAAGCTACAATTCATAAATTGAATATATTTCTGAAATGTATGAGAAGGAAAAAGTGTCAACCCTGCAAAATAAGTATTAAAATAGATTAGAATAAAATCGACAACATAGATTATTTGTCGATTTTCAATTCAAGAAATATTTCAAAGAAAATATTCAATATTCTTCTGATTCATGTGTACAGTCAATCCCGATTAAGTAGTACTCCGCTTAAATAAAATCAACACTCTCCCTCATCACTCTTAACAGCCTATATTACATCTTGCTGCATCTCACGGTTTGTTTTTTTGAAATACGTAGAAATTATTGTTTTAAGTACCACTCGTTTAGGTCTCCTCACTCACTTATGTACCATATTATATTTTTATTTTTAACTAACTACAAATATTTGTATCTTAGAATGTGGCACATAACCGGGATTGACTGTATTTGTGAAGGAATGTAGAAAATATTTCGTTATTCGGAAATTTTTTTAGGGAAGCGTTTCAAGGGAAGCGGTGACAATCGGCGGCCATTCGTTTATTTTTTTTTTATTTGTCGCGTCAATCCTTCGACACATTGACTTTTTCATAAAACGTAAAGTTCGGCCATTGGTTGTCCGTGACAACGGAGTTTTTGTATGAAACAATGGGTGTGTATATTTACAAACAAAGTAGTGTGTAGACAAAATTACAAACATGTACGATTCTTTCAATTTTGTTTACATGAACACAAAACTACATATGTATGTATGTACATAGTTTGGGAATATGTGAGCATTATGCGAAAGGTTTTTTAAAATGTTTTTACAAGTACACATAATTGTATGCATATGATATGGTCTTTTAAGATGTTATCAAAACTTCTAATGCCCAAAGCAAATAAATACATACATATGTACATATGTATATAAAAATATAACTTATCAAACCTAAGTATATTAATTAAATATTTAGTCAATAATAAAAATATGACTTTATTATACATTTCAACAGATTTAGTGCCATTCATCTTTAAATGGCTCAAATTGCACATACATATTTATGTCCTTTGATATCAAATATATGGAGCATATCTATAAATGATATCCATAGCCGTTTGCGCATTGTAAATATGCGAATCTGTAAGCGTACATTGAAATTAGCATCACTTTTCTCATTTAACACTAAAAATGCTCAATTCTGCTATTTTCGACGCTCCTGTTAAATATTGGTGAAATGCGCTTATAGAAAAGAGTACCCCTGATTTTGCGGTGAAATCCACTAATAGAAAAGAGTACCCCTCCAAAAAATGAAATGTAGTAGAACAGTGCTGCCCGTGAACCTTCTCTATATTATACGTTCTCTGCCATGTGTTCGCTCCCCTGCACATTTGTTTGCCATTGAAAAAGTTTACGTTGCGCTTTTGTGAATAAGTTTTAGAGCTTTGAATGTATCATTGTGTTGTCATATTCTTTCAATTTGTTTTCCTTAGAAAGTATAATTAATTGAAAACAATACATATTAGAACGAAGTTTCTTACGGCAGGCTTGGAGGAGTTAGGGATTTTGCTGCGGGGCCTAACTGAAAAAAGTGATACTAAAACCATAAGAAAAAGACCGTAAGCTCTTCGGGCTCAAAAAGTTATTTATAAGTATCTTGTCTAATAATGTACATAGATCTTAAACCACTTAAGCTACAACAACCAAATTTGCTGAGTATAAATCTTATAAGAACTTCTACCGACCAAAGGGAATAAAATCGGCGGATATGCCCGCTCATTTCTACTAAAAGCACGATAAATTAATAACTAAATACGCCAGAGACCACCAGGATGGTATGAGGAAGCTTTATGGGAGCCGGTTTGAAAATTAGACGATGAGTCTGGCAGCGCCAACACGTACGTGGCTTTCTTTTTACATTCTCATGTAATATGGTGAAAATGGACGAAATCGGACAACAACCATGCCTTCTTCCCATATATGTAGCACAATTCAGTTTCCAGTTCACAAATCAAGTAGCTATGAATATAACTGGATACAACTTTGCACAATTAATATTTTTAGTGTATGCCACCTTATGACCAAGAATTGTTCAAATCCAATCAAAACTGTTCAAGACCCCAGTAGACCGTATATTTAGACCCCGGTACCTATTTTCAGATTTTTTTTATGTATTTTTGCAATGTTAAAATAATAAAAAAATTATATTAAAAATATTAATTTACATTTTTTACTTGAAATTTCTGAATCTAGACTTAAATACTCCCTTAACATCGTATTGGATATAGTAATAGATAAGGCTACACGCGGAACGGGAGGAATGAGCTGGGGTTAAAGTAGAAGTTTCGAAGACCTTTGTAGAAAACTCCGCAAGTTATAGGCATGCGCATTATTTTGTTATTTTAGTTAATAATTTAACTTACAATTTTTTTTTTTATTTTACGTAATTCGTTATTTCTTAAAATACTAAATTTTCTTAAGACTTATCTGTACTTAAATAAAAACTAATCAGCAAAATTTGTTTGCAAATTGTATCGATTCTACATTAGCCGAAGGAACTTCGTTCCTGCCTGGTGTCCCACGACACCAGATTTATTTTTTTATTTATTTATTTATTTTAATATGATCTGTAAATAAATTTACAGATATTCTGAAAAAAAAAAACAAAGAACTGTCTGCTTAAGCCTTCATCCTATTTTCTAAAGATGAATATTAATTTACTCATATATACATTTCAACTCTAAATTAATTTTAATAGTATAGGAGGTAGATAATTTCTTCTATTTTCAAAGAGCGGAAACTTACTTCATATCGGAGTTGTGTAAACGAAAAGGGACAAAAATATTTTGTTTCAGAGTTCCCATTAATATTTGATTTTATTTACCTTTGAATGGAGGGAAATTCTGATCACTGTTAGGAAAAAATTATTTAAATTACACTTGTATCTAAAAACAAATTTAATAAGAAAACAATATATTTTAAAGCTTCACAACGCCTTATTGTTGTTCCTATTTTGCTCACACCAATGTATTATACATTATATGATATAAAACTGTTAATGATGATGATGACAGTTGTAAAATTCATTTTAATTACATTTAAGAAATCTTTACTTAAGTTGTGGGCTTTTATACGTATGTATGTACATATCCAAGAAAATTTTTATATATCTACATTTGGGTGTTTTTTTTTTCATTTTAATTTTTTTCAGTCCCGTCACGAAATTTCTTTGGAAATACCCTAAAAAAAATCCCTGAAAATTTTAGCCCTCATAAAATATATTTTCTTTAAAGATATATCAGTTCCATTTGATGAAAATGCATATATAAATATGATTTGTAACATTTTTCAGTTTAGTTGTTTCACCAATGTTTATTCAAAGAATTGAAGTTTTTTTCCATAATTGTTTCATTAATTTTAAAGACCTAAGTTGCCTCTGGAAATGTATTAAAATAATAACACGCACTTTAGAAAGGGAACACATATTTTCAGAAACATAAAAATCATCATATAAATATATTTGGGCGGTATAGTATTATTAATTGAGAGTGGTTTATCACACAAATAGAATACAAACGCTAATAGGTGTGTGTGGAGCGCTCATTTGTGCATACATATGTGTTTGAAGAAACAGTGGTTCATAAACTGAAGTTATTACAATTTAAATGTGCAAAAATGTTATGACCGAGTAAAAACAGTGTCCAAAATTCAAAAAGAAAAATTAATTAATTTAATGTGGAATGGAAAGAAAAGTATTTATGTCGGAAACGCTCTGCCAGCAAAAAACATAAAATAAGATGTAGGTTATCTGATTTATATTTTGGTACAATAATACATGTAGCTACAGCAAATGAGATTAAACCAAACATAGAATTTATTATTTCAATTAAACTAAATTAAAATCTGTTAGAAAGACATATTAAAAAAATAACTTCTGAAATAAAATATTTATAATACTTTTTATTATTTGTCTTACATTTTATAAATTTATGGTAGTTATAAGGAAACTTAACCCAGTGCAACTTCTCATAAATGCGCGCGCTCTCATTTCTCTCTTCATGATTGCCCGCGATGATCCCCTCATCTAGCCCTCACAATGTGCACGCATGCCAAATAGGTGCAAAATGCCACTGTGACACGTATGTGTTAACGAGTTATTTTAAAAACAGAAAGCTGATTTTTGATACGGATGAAGGCACCAAGAGCTACTCTATCACAAGTGGAGTACCCCAAGGCTCAGTGTTAGGCCCATGGAACCTTATATATGACAGGGTGCTAAGAAGACAGCAACCGACAGACGTGAAACTAGTAGCTTATGCAGACGATCACATGATGGTAGCAGTCGTCAAACAATTAGCCGACCTGAGAGATAAATGCAATGAGTGCTTAAAACAGAAAACTGAT
>CM050322.1:73790826-73815826 GCA_027475135.1 Bactrocera correcta | reverse complement strand
TCTACATATAATCGTTTCGTTTTTCTAACAAGCCTTATGTGTCTGTCAGCATAGGAGTTATGTATAGTACCCGATCCTCAGGTTGACGTTTTACACCATAAAGTGTTTCTTTGGCTTTGATGCTTGTAAGTTGCAAGATATAAAATGTTCGGTTGCACCCGAACTTAGTCCTTCTTTACTTTTTTTTTTGTTGTCCTTGTTTATTTTCATATGTTTTGTATTGTCTTGGCATTGTCAAAGATAAACATGTTCAATGATGTTTAAACATATTGCCGAGGACTAATCAATTATTTAAAATGAGTAGACTGTATGATCGTAAGGCACATCGAATAAGTGGCGTTCCTTGGCACCAGAAAACGGTTCACCGGTGCGCCTTCCTGTGTGGTATTACATAGTGGTAGTTTACTCTAACTATTTTTCGTTGCAAAGGTGTTCTCTCGTCTACCCCTTGCACTACCTCGAAGACTTTTCTTTTTGGTTGTAGTACCAAGATTATATTCATTCGAGTATTCTTCTGCTGTCATACCTCATCGCTAGTGACTTTATTTTCCACATCGTCAATTGGTTCTTCATCAGGGGAATTAGGGTCCATTGTTGCATATACTCGTATTACAACTTAAGCAGCCTCCCTAATTCCTCAGAAGTGAGGACTTTCCGGGAGAATGCCACTTGAAGCCTTTTCTTTCCATAATTGGTACAATCGCTTGCTGCAAATCTTTTTTTCTAACTCATCTTCGTCTTCGAGAATTTCAAAATTATCCTCTTCTTCCACTTCTGCCAGCTTGCTTGAATTTCGGTTGCATTTAGTTGTCGACAGTTACCATTTGGTCGTTCTTCTATTGTGACATCATCTTTAACATGTTTTTATGAAAGCTTTTTTCCACATCGCTTTTATGGTCCTCAATTACCAGAAAATGCATTTTGGTGTTCACTCTATTTGCGTCTTCGTTAATTGTATATTGCTTTTCAAAAGTTATATTTTCTACACGTCCACCACCATTTTTCAGTTTGTTGCTTTTAATATTACGGTCATTATTGAATGCATTTTCTGCGGGCCCCTATCTATCAAAGCCTTTAGTTGCAAATCTCCTTTTGCTATTTTCACCTTTATAATTGCTGTTGCTTAAAAGGGCTCTTCTGATTCCTGCTTGATCATATTTTTATCTATTTATTTATTTAGTAAAGTCTATGAACATTAATTCTTACAGACTAATGAAAAAACTTGGATGCATATTAGAATTCTAAAATAATTAAACTACAATAACATGAGTAGATAACTTAGACTAAAAAACAGAACTGAGGATATTAATGAAGGAAAAATCAGAAGAACTTTCTCGGAAATCGAGTTAAACTCACACATAGCTCGCTTGAGAGGGGCATATTCAGCAAAATTAGTACTTTCCATTTTGTAATAAAATGGGGAAATGGATCTGAGATAACGCTGGGGAGTATTGAAGTTAAGTTTCCTTAATAAATAGGGACAGTCAATACCTGCGTTAATTACATTCAAGACAAATGAAAGGGAAAGGACGGACCTTCGATTTTCCAGTATTTTAAGATGTAAAAGCAATAAACGCGATGTATACGATGGCATAGGGACAACAAACTTTAAGGAGCGGGGAGCATATTTAAGAAAGATCTTTTGAACACGCTCGATCCTGTTAATTGACGATATGCAATATGGTCTCCAAATAAACACTGCATACTCCAAAATGGACCGAATAAAACATGTATACAGTAATTTTAACGTGTAGGGGTCAGATATATTTGTAGAATTTCGACGGACAAAGCCGAGTACAAAAAATGACTTTGAAGTGATATAAGTAGTTTGATTACTAAAAGAAAATCTGTTGTCAAAAATTACCCCAAGATGTTTGATTTCAGTAACGCATTTTAGGACGCAATTGGAAATATTGTACCTAGAAGATAGGATGTTGCGTCCTCTACCATGAGAGATCTGTAAGCATTTATCTAGATTCAGAAAAAGCTTAGATTTCAGGCACCAAATATGATAAGTATCAATATCACATTGAAGTTTGAGTACATCTTGTGTGTTTTTGATTATTGCAAAAATTTTTAAGTCATCTGCATATAACAGAAAGTTTGCGAAAGAGAAGCAACAGGAAATGTCATTGATAAACAGCACAAAGAGAAGTGGACCCAAGACGCTTCCTTGTGGGACTCCCGAAGACGCAATGAATGAATGAGATAACACTTCATCGACGCTGACAACGCATCGCCTGTTTTGCAGATATGATTTAATCCACTGCAAGAAGACCGATTGAAATCCTAGAGATGATAATTTTTTAATTAGAATATTGGGTGATACTTTATAAAAGGCTTTAGAGAAGTCTGTGTAAACACAATCTACCTGAAATCCAGCGAAGAATGCGGACATACAGTAATCGCTAAAAAATGCTAAGTTTTAAACAGTGGAGCGCATAGAGACAAACCCTTACTGATTGACATTCATTATTGATTTTACTGCAAAAAATAATTTTTTTTTTTTAACAGAACACTCAAAAATTTTCGAAATAGTAGAAAGTTTAAAAAATAGGCCTGTAATTGGAGACAACATCCTTTCTACCGCCTTTAAGGATAGGGGTAATGCATGTCAATTTCCAGTCATAAATAAAATTCCCCGTCCGGGAGAGAGACTTATTAAAGATAAGCGTGAGAGGATATACTATGGAAGTACAATGTTTTATAAGTACGGGCGGAAGCCCATCCAAATCCAATTTAGAAGAAGACTTAATATTACAAATAGCCTTGGCAATATCGTTCTGTGAAAGACGCAGTGAGCCAAAATTTATGGATTGGAAGTTACTAGCTGAAGAAAAGGAACTAGTTCCAGGATCATCTTGAACATAGTTCGATTTGAAAAATTCAGCGAACAAGTTGGAGATTTCGACCGGAGTGCATGCCGACTTATCACCCCAGCGTAAAGCAGTGGGAATGGCCGAACACGCTCTTTTAGATTTTACAAAGTTCCAAAAGAACTTAGGGTTCGACTTAATTGTAGACTCCGTATTATTAATAAACCTTTAATAGAGAAACTTATTCAATTCATTAAACAGTTTTGTGTAGTGCTGATATTAAACAAAGGAAACATGAGTTTTAGTTGAAGAGAATTTTCTGTAGTATTCATTTCTAAGATTTTTTACACGTTTAAGGTCCTTAGTGTACCAAGGCAACTTATAAGGTTGTATGTGTTTGAGCGGGATATTGTAATGACAGAATTCCTGAATTGATTTCTTAAAAATGGAGAAACTATTAGCTGTATCTAGTCCCGAAAGTAAATCATTCCATTTAATTTCAAAGAGCTGATTGTTGAGTCGTTCAAAATCACAATATGCTAAATTAAAACCAAGCCCATCAATAGGTTTAACAGGAGTGAAAAGATAAGTATCCACCTCAAACGCTAGCGGAGAATGATGGATGGTGGCTGGAGTAATTGAAGATCAAGAAACCTAAATTTTAAATTATCACTGAGAAAGACTAAGTCAAGAAATCGATCGAGACTATTTGAATATGATTTGATTTGAATCAGATTTAGACTAAGCAAGTTATCAATGAGAAACAACTCCTGAGTAGACGAAAAATTTGAAGGAATAAGAGCAGGACTATAGGAACAACCAGACCAGACGATATTACTTAAATTAAAGTCACCCAGAATACAAATATTATTCTCTTTCACCTTATCTAATACCAGCGAGGAAATATTATTTGCGTGCAACTTATAAACTCTAGAGGACTATTAGGAAGGATGTATGAGACTGCAATGAACAGAGCATCATTGCCACAGATACATAGTTGGTCCAGAATAGAATCTTCATTATCAAGCATAAATAAGCGATGATATTTGCGATGAACTGCTAAGAGAACTCCACCCTCTCTTAGACAGCCAGTTTTTGATCTCTGTCCTTGCGAAAGACATAATAGAGATTTGAGTCAAATTATTCGCTATCAAAATAACTTCAGCCAAGTCTCAACAATAACGATAATATCGAAATCCAAATGTGTAGAGAAATTGCGAATAATATTTGATTTACACCTAATACCCGACAAATTTTGGTAGTACACCTTAAGACAGGAGCCAGTTGAGGAAGGCGCAGGAAACGCATGAATAGAATCGTAAATAACAGGCGCATCAACTAATCTGCAGCGCTGTTTTCCCCTCCCTTTGGAAAAAACATAAAGGGACACAAAGGCCACACTGAAGAGGAGAAAACGGCATTAAAAAAAAAGATGGGGACACACCTAGCTTAAAGTTTATCCTCTTAAGACTATTAATATCGGTATCTTTCTTAATTAATTTATAACATAGAAGATGCTCTCTATCAACATTAGCATGTTTAACAACAAAAGATATAATATCTTCCTCAGTTTCTGAGTTCTAAAAGGCAGATAAGTGAATCCATTTCTTGGGTATGATGACATCGAGATCACAATTGGCATTAACACCAACAACAGTTGAAGTTGCTGGGGATTTTTTGTTCCTAATACTCACTTTTAACTTCAAATTTCTATTAGCAGTAATTGAAGTAGAAGAGTTCAGGTTAACAGAATCATCAACAGCGACAGATTGAGGAGCATTGACAGCGACAGGGGGGCGAGCTGGTTTAGTAGCAGCTGTTGGATTGTTATTGGCTTTCAAGTGAGTGTTGATATTCCTAGCAACAGCGTCAGCATATGTATTGGCATTATTATTAGTAGTAGCGGGGGCGAGATAATCCATACTCACACTATCAATGGGAGCAGAAACAACATCATTAAAATATGAGTGCACTGAGCATTGCGCACTGATGGCGAGGCAGGTGGCGAACGAATGGAATTTCTCCGAACTACCGCGCACACTTTCAATAAAAAGCATTTTTAGATTTCACCAAAGAATCCACATAAGTCTGTGATAAATTCACACACGACAAGTGGAAGAATTGATTGCATTTATGGCTACTGATCTTGGGCTGAGCACGGTCAAGTTTATGCCTGCAAACACACGGCATTAATAAAGATAAAATAATAGAACGCGGAGCAGAACACAGTGACGACTGATCATATTTTTGTTTTGTCCTCCTGTAGTTTTGGTACTTTCTCATATACCCTACATTTCCATGTTCCGAAACAAGCTTTTCCTGCGTGCAATCCTTAGCACCTAAATCATATATAACTTATTTTAATATTACTAACTTCTGTTTACTAATTTCTTTTTAAATATACTTATTTGATTTTAGTTTTGAAAAGTCGCTTGTTGTAACACCGGCCAACTTGACAGGATCATGATCCTTTAAGGTCGATAGACATCAGGGCGAGCTTGTGAATAGGGCGCTTACTTGTGCTTGCTTTAGGTTCCACGTTTGTCACTCGTTCCTTACCGCGTTCCCCTCCTACGGTTCCGACGACCCGTCCTAGTACCCACCGTTGCAGTGATATGTTTTCTTCGTGAACGAGGACAAGATGGTAGGGCTGTGGAATTCGTTTCGGCAGCCACGTAATGTAAGTTTTGGGACACGCTCGTCAAAACTGTTGCTTGAAACTCAGCAAACTCGTTACCATCTCCACAATAATTTACACCACTTATAAGAAAGGGTCGTAGCGCTCGAAGTCTTTGGACTGGAAAATTTCCTATTATTTGGATTTGTTTGTTATCAAAGCAGTGTCTACTGCATGCTTCTTGTGCATTATTCAACCATATACGTTCTCTATGCGGCGCAACCAATGATTTTGCCCCTGCGTAGTGATTTCGAAAATGCAAGAACTGTAAATAAGCGATACGAATTTTTATTTAGTAATAATGGGAATTTGGCATCGTAGGAAGAAGTACATTTAAAAGGCGACCCTTACGATAACACGAATCATTAAATTTCTTCGTAGGTACAATATTGTATTATCTTTCAGTGTGAAATTATTATTTTTTCTCTCTTATGCTTCGCCTAATAGAGACCATACACGGGCACACATGTGCGTTCGATCTGTGTGAGTTCGTTTACCCATACACGACATACAAATCCATTTTGTGTTCGTTCTTCACACAGTTAACATGTGCGACAGGCAAGCGGAACATTTCTTCGAATTTATTTCTAATGTAGCACCTTTATGTATTTCTTTGTATTTCGTTAATAAGTTATTCCAACTTTTATTTTTCTAAATTTTATTATTATATTTATCAGTTTTCGTTTGCCAAATTACCAATTCAATTTGTATAAGATCAATAAATTCTGATACGAAATCTTTATTAAGGGGAGATCCTGCTTTAGAAGCTTCAAACAATCGCTTAAATCTCTTTAAAAATTATCTAACAACAAACAAAGTATAGATTGGAATTCGAAATATTGTCGAAACTAGAAGGAAGCGTCTAACAGAAACATACAAGTATATGAGCGCTTGGGCAAAAAGCGAAAACTTTGAAGCGCGATTTCTCGGTTTTTTATTTTTGCGATTACTCTTAATCGGCGGGCAAAGTTGGAATTGGCATAAAATTATCTTCTATTTAAACTAAAAAAAATCTAAGAAAAGTCAAGTTTGAACATATTTTTAAACAAAATAAAGTAAAATTTTTTGGTTAAAAACCACTTTTTTTCATTTTTTAAAAAATTTGTAAAATTTTACACTTTTTTTTGGAATTTTTTTAGTTTAACTAGAAGATAAGTTATTAAAGACATGAATCTCTTTGAATTTTTTGTTTCCGATAGAAATTGCGACCTGCATTCTGCCCGCCGTCCGAGAAATACAAATGCGAGATGCATCGGGCAATTGCTTCCCAAAGGCAGAATATCAAAGATTTCGTATCCAAAAAAATTGTGAAAGATGTTCAAATATATAACTATAAAGCCTAGAAATTTCGCTTGAATCAATTATTTCTTTCCCTCCCAAAAAATTCTCAGAAAAATCGATTTTTTGAAGCCTCTAAAGCAGACTATCCCCTTAACACTTGCAATTGTCCGCGATCTTCACTGCTCGGCGAGACGAGAGAAATGAGATTTTGTACGCTCACAACGCCATACACGATAAACATGTTCGCGCACCGATCGTAAAAAAATCAAACATTTTCACGAACATGGATCGGTACGCGAAAAAGCCCATACACGAGTAAACCGCATGTTTACACATACCTATCGAACGCACTTGTGTGTCGTGTATACCCACTTTAATGGGGCTAATAATCCAAGAGTATCGGAAAGGCGAGCAAAAACTGACAATATGTTTCATTTAGATATATCCCAGACTCTTCGCCAGTAATAATATGTTTCATGAAACAATCGTTTTTACTTTACATAGACGCTAATGTTCTTTCAAAATGGTCTTCATTAATTTTTCCGATATTCCACCGATGCCTATCTTACAGGTATTGTTAATCATCAATTAGCAAGCACCGATTCTTTTATTTTATTGACGTGTTGATCATTATGGCTCGTCGTCAACGAGTTCTTGATCCTTGTAATCGATAATTTCTACTAATCAAAAACACTTGCTCGCGACAAAACATTATCGCGGAAGGCCTTTCCCAACATTTTGAACATTTCGGCAGCGCGCACAAAATTTAATGGAACTTTCTTGTTGAATAATTTCACTCATCGTAAAAATCGCTGAATGCCCATTATATACTTCAGAAAGACAAGCGTATACTAAACACTAATCATTATTTTGATATAAAATTTAGCTCAGATGTTACTGACGGTCATACCACGGCAGAAGTAGATATATGGACAAATGGGTTTTCGTGCGTATTTTAAATTAAAAAGTCTACTATATTTATTAAATTCATTTTCATTTTAAAGACTATAAGTGGGGCTATTCGCTTTTGTTCCTGCTTCCAACTTTTCAATTTTGAGTTGATCCTTAGCTCCTCTTCTCTCAAGAGCGAATTGCATATTTGCGGCAAATTCTCTAACATATTGTTGACAAAGTTTTCGTGATTCAATGCTACTTTTCCTGCCAACTTTGTGTGGTGGCTGTGATATTAGTTCCATAGTTCTTCAATTTCTTCAAAATTGTATTGCCATACTGTAATTTCATTTTACAATAACATTTACCATTCTTTGTTTTATTGCTTAAATACTTCCTAACCAATGTATCGGTGTTTTTTCTGACTATATTTTTAATATTACCAGGGCTGAAGATTTGCCGTGACCTTCCTTAGCTCCTTTGTACCAAATATTTTATATTGGCTTATAATACTTGATCTCTTTATACTCGAAGGACTAATTATTAAAAACTCAATGCAGTTTCTCATTCGACTCACATCTTTTCAATCCCCCACCGGCGCGAAGACCTTAGAATTGTATTGAGCAATTAATGCTTATATAATATTATTTACCTTCTGCAAATGTATAAGAAAAATAGTATAAAAAGACGGTATATTTAGAATATTAGGTTTATGATATTTTTGCAACATGTTGTTACAGAGTATAATAGTTTTGTTCACTTAACGGTTGTACTTATTACCTTAAAGTAATTGAGGTAGATCAATACCTGTAGTATATACAGGGTGGCACAAAAGTCAGAAGATGCTATAAATTTTGTAATTGACCTCTAATGTTAGTTCTGTTTTGACATTTCTGTGTAAACACATAAATAAACAATGGTACGCTACACTGCGTGCCACAACCGATACGCTGAAGGATGCATTTCCCGGGCGCTTAACCTCCCGTTTTGGCGATTTGCACTGGCCAGCATGATCGCCTGATTTGACCGCTTTAGACTTATTTTTGTGAGGCTTTTTGAACTCGCGGGGTTATGTCAGTGGTCGGGATGAGAGGATCTTTCACTGTGTTGGTGAGCACGAAAAAAAAAGTAGCCCAGTGAGAAATTGGAATTAAAATTAAGCATATAATCTAAATAATTAATAGTATAATGAAAATTAACAAAATGTTTTTTAAGGATATATTCCCTATTATCTTTAAAAGGCTTGGAACATAAAAGGCATTGCATGGCACCGAAGGCATTTAGAATCATAAAATATTTCTCGCAGGGCATATTTGGTTTTGCGCTATAGTCTTGCGTGATGTTAATTCGTTGCTGGCTCGACAACGACTGAACGATAGAGCGTAAGCGTACGTGTGAAGTTAGTTTGCAAAATTTTGCTAAGAAATGCCGACCACCGGCTTATGTTAACAAGCCTCAGACTCTTGCAGCTCTTAAAGATATTATCCGTCAAGAATTTGAGGACCTATTGCTTTTGTTTACCTGGCGGCTGCCAAACGCATTGCGTTGTATAGAAGCGAACCGTTTGCAGATTTCTTTACTTAATGAAGAGTTTCAGTATCAAAAATTGCACGCGAAAACTACAAAAGATAGGAAGAATATGCAAACGCATAGCGTTAATAGCCGTAATTCAAAAAGTCCTGCGTACTTTGGAACGCATTTGTATAATTTAAATTCTCTATAAAATCCCACTCTGACAAGGTAAAAATGGTTTGGGTCGGATGAATACTTCCCTGAACTCAGATAGGAGTCAGTGCTGCCTCTAATGTAGGGAAAAAAGTCACTTTGCAACGGCATGTAACAAGGAGCCGTCTTGCAGTTCATGTGAAAAATAAGGAAAGGAGAACTCTGACCATCAGACAGATAGCAAGAAATGTCCTCTCTACCAAGAAGCCAGCAAAAAAGTCAAAATATTAGGTTGTCAAAAAAGTCTTGCGGTATTTTCGCTAGTTGGCGCTGAAATCGCGTAGCTCTAGTTTTATTCATCGCATCAGGTCATGCTATACCTTTTTGGAAAGCTCATTTCACGTGCTAACACGTGTTTGATTGATTGTCGTTTCTTTTAAGTCGTTCGTGAGTTATAGCGTCGCAAACATAGAGCAAAATAAAGAGAAAATACTGCATATTTTACAGTACTACTACGATAAAGGCAAAAATGCATCTCAAGCCGCCAATAAAATTTCTGCAGTTTATGGACCCAATACAGTTTCCATTTCCACCGCACAAGGAAGGTTTCAACGTTTTCGTTCTGGTGTAGAGGTGGCCGAAGATGCGCCACGTTCCGGAAGGCCTGTCGTCGAAAATTGCGATAAAATCGCTGAATTGGACGAAAAAGACCAGCATAGTAGTCATCAAACCGTAATAAACCATTTGAAGAAGCTTGGAGTCACTAAGAAGCTCGATGTATGGGTGCCACACGAATTGATTCAATAAAAATACCGCAAGACTTTTTTGACAACCCATTATGAGAGTTCTATAGCTCAACCTCAACCATTGCGAAGCAGCACAAGACCTGCTTACGCATACAGTTTTTGAGCAGAAAATCGACGTGGCAATAGTTTTCGAACAATACAAAAATATTAGCGCAGCAACAACCTAACAGGCAAAGCGGCCATTTGTGCCTGTGGAGAAAACGTGTTGCAAGAAAAGCAGGACAAACCTATTACACGCGGGCAAAGATCCGCGAAATAAACTTCTATAGCATTTACATTCCGCCAAGCACAGTGAATATGAACTAATCATTGATAACCTGGTACGAGAAGTATTGAACACCACAATGAACGTAGTGGCAGGTGACTTCAATGCATGGGCAGTGGAGTAGGGTAGCACGTACACAAATAGACGAGGAGAAATCCTTCTGAACTCTTTTTTGGGAATGAATACCGTCTTGCTGAGTACCGGTAACAGAAATACTTTCGAAAAAAACGACCGCGGTTCTGTAATCGGTATTACGTTTGCCAGTAGCTCCATAGTGTGCTAGTGTACATGGCAAGTGAGGGACTTGTATACACACAGTGACCACTTGGCAATTTTGCTTAAAATTGACAAAACGCACAAAATGCCTTATTATCTCAAAAAAATTCAAAACAGAGGCTGAAAAACTGAAACCCTTGATGAGGATATGTACAAATTATGCTAGATTACAACATGAATCTATGGACATAGAAAAGAAGGCTGAATGCCTTGTTAAACATATGAGCGAAGCTTGCGATGCCGCTAACAAGGCACATACAGGAAACCAGCATACTGGTGGAATGAAGTGAAGTGAATGCCACAAAGTGTCAAAGGGAACGACAAACGGCAGATTTCACAATGCTAAACGAGCGCTTTAAACGAAAGCGAAATGAACTCAAGAAAGCAATAAAGAACAGCAAAGCTTGTTTTTTTAAAGAGCCCTGCAACAAGGTCGAAGAAAACCCGTGGGGAGATGCATATCAAATCGCCATGTCAAAGGTTAAAGACCATGAAGGACAAGAGCCTAAATATTAAAGACGGTTGTCCAAATTCTTTTTCCGACGCAACTGCTACAAAGGCAGCAAATAAAAGGGTCTGGAGCTACAAATGCACCGCTAGTACTGACCAAGAAACCATAGAAGAAGCAGAAAGATTCGGAAATACTAAAGCATCATAAACTGGCTACTAAATACGAGGTATGACAATTAAGTAATGAGACTCATTCCATAAAAACCGTATATTTGAAAATTATTCTACAACTCTGCCATCTCCTTCAAAGTAGACCCCTTGGGCAGCTATACAGCGATTCCAGCGCGTTTTCCATGCTTCGTAACATTTCTGAAACGCTTCGACTGGGATGTCCGCGAGTACATTCGTCACGGCCGCCTGGATGTCCGTAATCGACAGGGAATATTCCCTAAGATTATGCCTGCAAACACACGGCATTAATAAAGATAAAATAATAGAACGCGGAGCAGAACACAGTGACGACTGATCATATTTTTGTTTTGTCCTCCTGTAGTTTTGGTACTTTCTCATATACCCTACATTTCCATGTTCCGAAACAAGCTTTTCCTGCGTGCAATCCTTAGCACCTAAATCATATATAACTTATTTTAATATTACTAACTTCTGTTTACTAATTTCTTTTTAAATATACTTATTTGATTTTAGTTTTGAAAAGTCGCTTGTTGTAACACCGGCCAACTTGACAGGATCATGATCCTTTAAGGTCGATAGACATCAGGGCGAGCTTGTGAATAGGGCGCTTACTTGTGCTTGCTTTAGGTTCCACGTTTGTCACTCCTTCCTTACCGCGTTCCCCTCCTACGGTTCCGACGACCCGTCCTAGTACCCACTGTTGCAGTGATATGTTTTCTTCGTGAACGAGGACAAGATGTTAGGGCTGTGGAATTCGTTTCGACAGCCACGTAATGTAAGTTTTGGGCCACGCTCGTCAAAACTGTTGCTTGAAACTCAGCAAACTCGTTACCATCTCCACAATAATTTACACCACTTATAAGAAAGGGTCGTAGCGCTCGAAGTCTTTAGACTGGAAAATTTCCTATTATTTGGATTTGCTTGTTATCAAAGCAGTGTCTACTGCATGCTTCTTGTGCATTATTCAACCATATACGTTCTCTATGCGGCGCAACCAATGATTTTGCCCCTGCGTAGTGATTTCGAAAATGCAAGAACTGTAAATAAGCGATACGAATTTTTATTTAGTAATAATGGGAATTTGGCATCGTAGGAAGAAGTACATTTAAAAGGCGACCCTTACGATAACACGAATCATTAAATTTCTTCGTAGGTACAATATTGTATTATCTTTCAGTGTGAAATTATTATTTTTTCTCTCTTATGCTTCGCCTAATAGAGACCATACACGGGCACACATGTGCGTTCGATCTGTGTGAGTTCGTTTACCCATACACGACATACAAATCCATTTTGTGTTCGTTCTTCACACAGTTAACATGTGCGACAGGCAAGCGGAACATTTCTTCGAATTTATTTCTAATGTAGCACCTTTATGTATTTCTTTGTATTTCGTTAATAAGTTATTCCAACTTTTATTTTTCTAAATTTTATTATTATATTTATCAGTTTTCGTTTGCCAAATTACCAATTCAATTTGTATAAGATCAATAAATTCTGATACGAAATCTTTATTAAGGGGAGATCCTGCTTTAGAAGCTTCAAACAATCGCTTAAATCTCTTTAAAAATTATCTAACAACAAACAAAGTATAGATTGGAATTCGAAATATTGTCGAAACTAGAAGGAAGCGTCTAACAGAAACATACAAGTATATGAGCGCTTGGGCAAAAAGCGAAAACTTTGAAGCGCGATTTCTCGGTTTTTTATTTTTGCGATTACTCTTAATCGGCGGGCAAAGTTGGAATTGGCATAAAATTATCTTCTATTTAAACTAAAAAAAATCTAAGAAAAGTCAAGTTTGAACATATTTTTAAACAAAATAAAGTAAAATTTTTTGGTTAAAAACCACTTTTTTTCATTTTTTAAAAAATTTGTAAAATTTTACACTTTTTTTTGGAATTTTTTTAGTTTAACTAGAAGATAAGTTATTAAAGACATGAATCTCTTTGAATTTTTTGTTTCCGATAGAAATTGCGACCTGCATTCTGCCCGCCGTCCGAGAAATACAAATGCGAGATGCATCGGGCAATTGCTTCCCAAAGGCAGAATATCAAAGATTTCGTATCCAAAAAAATTGTGAAAGATGTTCAAATATATAACTATAAAGCCTAGAAATTTCGCTTGAATCAATTATTTCTTTCCCTCCCAAAAAATTCTCAGAAAAATCGATTTTTTGAAGCCTCTAAAGCAGACTATCCCCTTAACACTTGCAATTGTCCGCGATCTTCACTGCTCGGCGAGACGAGAGAAATGAGATTTTGTACGCTCACAACGCCATACACGATAAACATGTTCGCGCACCGATCGTAAAAAAATCAAACATTTTCACGAACATGGATCGGTACGCGAAAAAGCCCATACACGAGTAAACCGCATGTTTACACATACCTATCGAACGCACTTGTGTGTCGTGTATACCCACTTTAATGGGGCTAATAATCCAAGAGTATCGGAAAGGCGAGCAAAAACTGACAATATGTTTCATTTAGATATATCCCAGACTCTTCGCCAGTAATAATATGTTTCATGAAACAATCGTTTTTACTTTACATAGACGCTAATGTTCTTTCAAAATGGTCTTCATTAATTTTTCCGATATTCCACCGATGCCTATCTTACAGGTATTGTTAATCATCAATTAGCAAGCACCGATTCTTTTATTTTATTGACGTGTTGATCATTATGGCTCGTCGTCAACGAGTTCTTGATCCTTGTAATCGATAATTTCTACTAATCAAAAACACTTGCTCGCGACAAAACATTATCGCGGAAGGCCTTTCCCAACATTTTGAACATTTCGGCAGCGCGCACAAAATTTAATGGAACTTTCTTGTTGAATAATTTCACTCATCGTAAAAATCGCTGAATGCCCATTATATACTTCAGAAAGACAAGCGTATACTAAACACTAATCATTATTTTGATATAAAATTTAGCTCAGATGTTACTGACGGTCATACCACGGCAGAAGTAGATATATGGACAAATGGGTTTTCGTGCGTATTTTAAATTAAAAAGTCTACTATATTTATTAAATTCATTTTCATTTTAAAGACTATAAGTGGGGCTATTCGCTTTTGTTCCTGCTTCCAACTTTTCAATTTTGAGTTGATCCTTAGCTCCTCTTCTCTCAAGAGCGAATTGCATATTTGCGGCAAATTCTCTAACATATTGTTGACAAAGTTTTCGTGATTCAATGCTACTTTTCCTGCCAACTTTGTGTGGTGGCTGTGATATTAGTTCCATAGTTCTTCAATTTCTTCAAAATTGTATTGCCATACTGTAATTTCATTTTACAATAACATTTACCATTCTTTGTTTTATTGCTTAAATACTTCCTAACCAATGTATCGGTGTTTTTTCTGACTATATTTTTAATATTACCAGGGCTGAAGATTTGCCGTGACCTTCCTTAGCTCCTTTGTACCAAATATTTTATATTGGCTTATAATACTTGATCTCTTTATACTCGAAGGACTAATTATTAAAAACTCAATGCAGTTTCTCATTCGACTCACATCTTTTCAATCCCCCACCGGCGCGAAGACCTTAGAATTGTATTGAGCAATTAATGCTTATATAATATTATTTACCTTCTGCAAATGTATAAGAAAAATAGTATAAAAAGACGGTATATTTAGAATATTAGGTTTATGATATTTTTGCAACATGTTGTTACAGAGTATAATAGTTTTGTTCACTTAACGGTTGTACTTATTACCTTAAAGTAATTGAGGTAGATCAATACCTGTAGTATATACAGGGTGGCACAAAAGTCAGAAGATGCTATAAATTTTGTAATTGACCTCTAATGTTAGTTCTGTTTTGACATTTCTGTGTAAACACATAAATAAACAATGGTACGCTACACTGCGTGCCACAACCGATACGCTGAAGGATGCATTTCCCGGGCGCTTAACCTCCCGTTTTGGCGATTTGCACTGGCCAGCATGATCGCCTGATTTGACCGCTTTAGACTTATTTTTGTGAGGCTTTTTGAACTCGCGGGGTTATGTCAGTGGTCGGGATGAGAGGATCTTTCACTGTGTTGGTGAGCACGAAAAAAAAAGTAGCCCAGTGAGAAATTGGAATTAAAATTAAGCATATAATCTAAATAATTAATAGTATAATGAAAATTAACAAAATGTTTTTTAAGGATATATTCCCTATTATCTTTAAAAGACTTGGAACATAAAAGGCATTGCATGGCACCGAAGGCATTTAGAATCATAAAATATTTCTCGCAGGGCATATTTGGTTTTGCGCTATAGTCTTGCGTGATGTTAATTCGTTGCTGGCTCGACAACGACTGAACGATAGAGCGTAAGCGTACGTGTGAAGTTAGTTTGCAAAATTTTGCTAAGAAATGCCGACCACCGGCTTATGTTAACAAGCCTCAGACTCTTGCAGCTCTTAAAGATATTATCCGTCAAGAATTTGAGGACCTATTGCTTTTGTTTACCTGGCGGCTGCCAAACGCATTGCGTTGTATAGAAGCGAACCGTTTGCAGATTTCTTTACTTAATGAAGAGTTTCAGTATCAAAAATTGCACGCGAAAACTACAAAAGATAGGAAGAATATGCAAACGCATAGCGTTAATAGCCGTAATTCAAAAAGTCCTGCGTACTTTGGAACGCATCTTGTATAATTTAAATTCTCTATAAAATCCCACTCTGACAAGGTAAAAATGGTTTGGGTCGGATGAATACTTCCCTGAACTCAGATAGGAGTCAGTGCTGCCTCTAATGTAGGGAAAAAAGTCACTTTGCAACGGCATGTAACAAGGAGCCGTCTTGCAGTTCATGTGAAAAATAAGGAAAGGAGAACTCTGACCATCAGACAGATAGCAAGAAATGTCCTCTCTACCAAGAAGCCAGCAAAAAAGTCAAAATATTAGGTTGTCAAAAAAGTCTTGCGGTATTTTCGCTAGTTGGCGCTGAAATCGCGTAGCTCTAGTTTTATTCATCGCATCAGGTCATGCTATACCTTTTTGGAAAGCTCATTTCACGTGCTAACACGTGTTTGATTGATTGTCGTTTCTTTTAAGTCGTTCGTGAGTTATAGCGTCGCAAACATAGAGCAAAATAAAGAGAAAATACTGCATATTTTACAGTACTACTACGATAAAGGCAAAAATGCATCTCAAGCCGCCAATAAAATTTCTGCAGTTTATGGACCCAATACAGTTTCCATTTCCACCGCACAAGGAAGGTTTCAACGTTTTCGTTCTGGTGTAGAGGTGGCCGAAGATGCGCCACGTTCCGGAAGGCCTGTCGTCGAAAATTGCGATAAAATCGCTGAATTGGACGAAAAAGACCAGCATAGTAGTCATCAAACCGTAATAAACCATTTGAAGAAGCTTGGAGTCACTAAGAAGCTCGATGTATGGGTGCCACACGAATTGATTCAATAAAAATACCGCAAGACTTTTTTGACAACCCATTATGAGAGTTCTATAGCTCAACCTCAACCATTGCGAAGCAGCACAAGACCTGCTTACGCATACAGTTTTTGAGCAGAAAATCGACGTGGCAATAGTTTTCGAACAATACAAAAATATTAGCGCAGCAACAACCTAACAGGCAAAGCGGCCATTTGTGCCTGTGGAGAAAACGTGTTGCAAGAAAAGCAGGACAAACCTATTACACGCGGGCAAAGATCCGCGAAATAAACTTCTATAGCATTTACATTCCGCCAAGCACAGTGAATATGAACTAATCATTGATAACCTGGTACGAGAAGTATTGAACACCACAATGAACGTAGTGGCAGGTGACTTCAATGCATGGGCAGTGGAGTAGGGTAGCACGTACACAAATAGACGAGGAGAAATCCTTCTGAACTCTTTTTTGGGAATGAATACCGTCTTGCTGAGTACCGGTAACAGAAATACTTTCGAAAAAAACGACCGCGGTTCTGTAATCGGTATTACGTTTGCCAGTAGCTCCATAGTGTGCTAGTGTACATGGCAAGTGAGGGACTTGTATACACACAGTGACCACTTGGCAATTTTGCTTAAAATTGACAAAACGCACAAAATGCCTTATTATCTCAAAAAAATTCAAAACAGAGGCTGAAAAACTGAAACCCTTGATGAGGATATGTACAAATTATGCTAGATTACAACATGAATCTATGGACATAGAAAAGAAGGCTGAATGCCTTGTTAAACATATGAGCGAAGCTTGCGATGCCGCTAACAAGGCACATACAGGAAACCAGCATACTGGTGGAATGAAGTGAAGTGAATGCCACAAAGTGTCAAAGGGAACGACAAACGGCAGATTTCACAATGCTAAACGAGCGCTTTAAACGAAAGCGAAATGAACTCAAGAAAGCAATAAAGAACAGCAAAGCTTGTTTTTTTAAAGAGCCCTGCAACAAGGTCGAAGAAAACCCGTGGGGAGATGCATATCAAATCGCCATGTCAAAGGTTAAAGACCATGAAGGACAAGAGCCTAAATATTAAAGACGGTTGTCCAAATTCTTTTTCCGACGCAACTGCTACAAAGGCAGCAAATAAAAGGGTCTGGAGCTACAAATGCACCGCTAGTACTGACCAAGAAACCATAGAAGAAGCAGAAAGATTCGGAAATACTAAAGCATCATAAACTGGCTACTAAATACGAGGTATGACAATTAAGTAATGAGACTCATTCCATAAAAACCGTATATTTGAAAATTATTCTACAACTCTGCCATCTCCTTCAAAGTAGACCCCTTGGGCAGCTATACAGCGATTCCAGCGCGTTTTCCATGCTTCGTAACATTTCTGAAACGCTTCGACTGGGATGTCCGCGAGTACATTCGTCACGGCCGCCTGGATGTCCGTAATCGACAGGGAATATTCCCTAAGATTTGGAAAAAACAGTGGCTAATGCTTATACAAAGGCCAAATAAACCAGCAGGGAAGCTGGGCTCCTACCGACCACTATGTATGCTGGACATAATGGGGAAAATACTGGAGTTTATAATGTGTGTGCGGCTGGAGCAACATTTAGAAAGAAAGCCACCGGGCTTAGCCAAAAACCAATATGGTTTCCGAAGACAGGTCAACAACAGACACCATAAAAAAGTTAACAGAGATCGCAAGCAAGGCTATTGATGGAACTAGGTGATTATATGGCTCCAAAGAATACTGCGCAGTTGTGCCGTTCGACGCAAAAAATGCCTTCAACTCGGCCTATTGGCCGCACATCATGGAAGCTCTGAAAAGGAGACACCACTCTACCTGCTAAGGATCATATCTAGCTATCTCTCCGACAGATACTGCAGTATTGCTGCACAAAACATATGAGAATGCGGCAAACGCACTAGTTCAGTTAAGTGCAATCAGGGTAGCGTGCGCATTCTGGAACGTGTTACACGAAGCGGCTGGAATTATTTCAGGTATCATGTCTCCAGATTTTATGGCAATGAAGCTAAGAAGGATGTTTGACAAAGCTAAAAACGCGTGCAGACGATTAAATAATCAAGAAAAACAGCGAAAGACAAATCAGCCTTAATTAGTGGAAAAAACGGTGGGACGAAACAACAAAAGGTAGATGGACACACACGTTGATCAGAAACGTGCAAATGTGGGTTGAGAGAAAACACGGAGAAACTGACTATTACTTGACGCAGTTCCTGACTGGACACGGTTGCTTCAGAGTGGAAACGGGAATGAGAACGCGTGGCACATTTTCTTTCTGTGCCCCCGTTATAAAGATGAAAAAGAGGAACTAGAGAATATAATTCCAGAGCGGTTAACCCCTGAAAACATTGAACCACACATACTACGTTTCCAGCCGTTCTGGAACTTTGTTAGAGAACGCGACAGCCCTAATTGAGCTTAGACGGAAGAAATGGCAGAGAAAGAGCGATAGACAGGTGAACAACTTGGAGTTGGAAAACTTGTAGATCGAGACCCAACCGGCTAATGCTTATCCTTGTAAAAGCTAAAGAGACAGAGTTAGGGTTTAGTACGTAGGCGTCCTACCCCGCAGGTTCCGCACTTGGTAACAATGGCGGCACATGCGCATGTAGGATGAATCGTGCAAGCCGTCTGAAACAGGACGGCATCTTTCGAAGATTCCTCCTCCGGTAACAAAAAAAAAACACAACATCGCTCATTCTAAACAAAATCATAACGGGTGATTTTTTTGAGGTTAGGATTTTCATGCATTAGTATTTGACAGATTACGTGGGATTTCAGACATGGTGTCAAAGAGAAAGATGCTCAGTATGCTTTGACATTTCATCATGAATAGACTTACTAACGAGCAACGCTTGCAAATCATTGAATTTTATTACCAAAATCAGTGTTCGGTTCGAAATGTGTTTCGCGCTTTACGTCGACAAATTTTGTTCAGCGATGAGGCTCATTTCTGGTTGAATGGCTACGTAAATAAGCAAAATTGCCGCATTTGGGGTGAAGAGCAACCAGAAGCCGTTCAAGAACTGCCCATGCATCCCGAAAAATGCACTGTTTGGTGTGGTTTGTACGCTGGTGGAATCATTGGACCGTATTTTTTCAAAGATGCTGTTGGACGCAACGTTACGGTGAATGGCGATCGCTATCGTTCGATGCTAACAAACTTTTTGTTGCCAAAAATGGAAGAACTGAACTTGGTTGACATGTGGTTTCAACAAGATGGCGCTACATGCCACACAGCTCGCGATTCTATTGCCATTTTGAGGGAAAACTTCGGACAACAATTCATCTCAAGAAATGGACCCGTAAGTTGGCCACCAAGATCATGCGATTTAACGCCTTTAGACTATTTTTTGTGGGGCTACGTCAAGTCTAAAGTCTACAGAAATAAGCCAGCAACTATTCCAGCTTTGGAAGACAACATTTCCGAAGAAATTCGGGCTATTCCGGCCGAAATGCTCGAAAAAGTTGCCCAAAATTGGACTTTCCGAATGGACCACCTAAGACGCAGCCGCGGTCAACATTTAAATGAAATTATCTTCAAAAAGTAAATGTCATGAACCAATCTAACGTTTCAAATAAAGAACCGATGAGATTTTGCAAATTTTATGCGTTTTTTTTTTTTTAAAAAGTTATCAAGCTCTTAAAAAATCACCCTATACAACCCTCCACATCTTCACCAACAGATCAATCCACGAATTCCCCCTCCTCCCCCCAAACTATCGAAAGAGATATACTCTTGCATACTTGTATGCATACCGTTCACTATACTTTCTCATATCGCTCATACTACACAAACTCATACAACCCTCCACATCATCACCAACGGATCAATCCACGAATCAATCCCCCCCAAAACTATCAAAAGAGATATACTCTTGCATACTTGTATGCAAACCGTTCACTATACTTTCTGCGACATGTTGTTTAGACATCATTTCGTTGTAATCGTTGAAGTGAACAGACATGGCCTCAGAAGAGGAAATTTTAGCCGTACTTGAAATTTCGATGTGCGCGGAAAATGAGAAGCAAAAAGAGGCAAAAAATCGAAAGCAACGCTTTTGGGGCTTTCCAGCGTACTTACCTCATATATGTACATATGCCTTCTCCGCCAGCACCAGACTTTTCAGGTTTTTTTTAATTTTGCACGATTCTCAACTATAGGAATTTCGCATGCCATTAAGGGGAAGACTGCTTTATAGACTTCAAAATATCAATTCTTTTGAGGATTTTTTTGGAAAGGAAAGAAACGATTGATTGAAGCAAAATTTTTAGAGTTTGTAAACATAATCCGAAAATTTTTTGGATAGGAAATCTTTGATATTCTGCCTTTGGGAAGCAATAGGCCGAAGCATCGCATTCAGGATACAGGTCGCAATTTCTTTCGGAAACAAAAAATTCAAAGAGATTCTTATTTGTTAATAACCTATCTTCTAGTTAAACTAAGAAAATTACAAAAAAATGTGTAAAACTCTACAATTTTAAAAAAATTTGAAAAATGTGGATTTTGACCAAAAAAATTTTACTTTAAGTTATTTACAAATATGTTCAAACTTAAATTTTCTTAGTGTCTTTTTAGTTTAAATAGAAGATAATTTAATGCCAAAGATAATAAACCTTGCCCCAATTACATCTTCTTCTTTACTGGCGTAGACACCGCTTACGCAATTATAGCCGAGTCAACAACAGCGCGCCAGTCGTTTCTTCTCTTCGCTACGTGGCGTCAATTGGATATTCCAAGCGAGGCCAGGTCCTTCTCCACTTGGTCCTTCCAACGGAGTGGAGGTCTTCCTCTTCCTCTGCTTTCGGCGGCGGGTACTGCGGGGAATACTTTCACAGCTGGAGTGTTTTCATCCATCCGGACAACATGACCTAGCCAGCGTAGCCGCTGTCTTTTAATGCGCTGAACTATGTCAATGTCGTCGTATATCTCGTAGAGCTCATCGTTCCATCGAATGCGATATTCGCCGTGGCTAACGCGCAAAGGACCATAAATCTTTCGCAGAACCTTTCTCTCGAAAACTCGCAACGTCGACTCATCCGTTGTTGACATCGTCCAAGCCTCTGCACCATATAGCAGGACGGGAATTATGAGTGACTTATAGAGTTTGGTTTTTGTTTGTCGAGAGAGGACTTTGCTTCTCAATTGCCTACTTAGTCCGAAGTAGCACCTGTTGGCAAGAGTTATCCTGCGTTGGATTTCCAGGCTGACATTGTTGGTGGTGTTTACGCTGGTTCCAAGATAGACGAAATTATCTACAACTTCAAAGTTATGACTATCAACAGTGACGTGAGTGCCAAGTCGCGAGTGCGATGACTGTTTGTTTGATGACAGGAGATATTTCGTCTTGCCCTCGTTCACTACCAGACCCATTTGTTTTGCTTCCTTGTCCAGTCTGGAGAAAGCAGAACTAACGGCGCGGGTGTTGAGGCCGATGATATCAATATCATCGGCATACGCCAGCAGTTGTACGCTCTTATAGAAGATGGTACCTTCTCTGTTGAGTTCTGCAGCTCGAACTATTTTCTCCAGAAGCAGGTTGAAAAAGTCACACGATAGGGAATCGCCTTGTCTGAAACCTCGTTTGGTATCGAACGGCTCGGAGAGGTCCTTCCCGATTCTGACGGAGCTTTTTGTGTTGCTCAACGTCAGTTTACACAGCCGTATTAGTTTTGCGGGGATACCAAATTCAGACATCGCGGCATAAAGGCAGCTCCTTTTCGTGCTGTCGAAAGCAGCTTTGAAATCGACGAAGAGGTGGTGTGTGTCGATTCTCCTTTCACGGGTCTTTTCCAAGGTTTGGCGCATCGTGAATATCTGGTCGGTTGTTGATTTACCAGGTCTAAAGCCACACTGATAAGGTCCAATCAGTTTGTTGACGGTGGGCTTTAATCTTTCACACAATACGCTCGACAGAACCTTATATGCGATGTTGAGGAGGCTAATCCCACGGTAGTTGGCGCAGATTGTGGGGTCTCCTTTTTTGTGGATTGGGCATAGTACACTTAAATTCCAATCGTTGGGCATACTTTCGTCCGACCATATTTTGCAAAGAAGCTGATGCATGCACCTTATCAGCTCTTCGCCGCCGTGTTTGAATAGCTCGGCCGGCAATCCATCGGCCCCTGCCGCTTTGTTGTTTTTCAGGCGGCAATTGCTATTCAAACTTCTTCATGGTCGGGCAATGGAACGTCTGCTCCATCGTCATCGATTGGGGTATCGGGTTCGCTTTCTCCTGGTGTTGTGCTTTCACTACCATTCAGCAGGCTGGAGAAGTGTTCCCTCCATAATTTAAGTATGCTCTGGGCATCGGTGGCTAGATCACCTTGGGGGTTTCTACAAGAGTATGCTCCGGTCTTGAAACCTTCTGTTAGCCGCCGCATCTTTTCGTAGAATTTTCGAGCGTTACCCCTGTCGGCCAGCTTATCAAGCTCTTCGTACTCACGCATTTCGGCCTCTTTCTTTTTCTGTCTACAAATGCGTCTCGCTTCCCTTTTCAACTCTCGGTATCTATCCCATCCCGCACGTGTTGTGGTCGATCGTAACGTTGCGAGGTAGGCAGCCTGTTTTCTCTCCGCTGCGACACGGCACTCCTCGTCGTACCAGCTTTTCTTTTGCACTTTCCGAAAACCAATGGTTTCGGTTGCAGCTGTACGTAAGGAGTTTGAAATGCCGTCCCACAGTTCCCTTATACCGAGTTGTTGACGAGTGCTCTCAGAGAGCAGGAGTGCAAGCCGAGTAGAAAAACGTTCGGCTGTCTGTTGTGATTGCAGCTTCTCGACGTCGAACCATCCTTGTGTTTGTTGGCGTGCGTTTTTTGCTGCACAGAGGCGGGTGCGAATTTTGGCTGCAACAATATAGTGGTCCGAGTCGATGTTAGGACCTCGGAGCGCACGCACATTTAAAACACTGGAGACGTGTCTTCCGTCTATCACAACATGATCGATCTGGTTGGTGGTTTTTCAATCCGGAGACAGCCAGGTAGCTTGATGTATCTTCTTATGCTGGAATCTAGTACTACAGATAACCATATTTCGGGCCCCGGCGAAGTCGATCAGCCTCAGCCCATTTGGGGATGTTTCCTCGTGGAGGCTGAATTTACCGACCGTAGTGCCAAAGATACCTTCTTTGCCCACCCTGGCATTGAAGTCGCCAAGCACGATTTTGACATCGTGGCGGGGGCATCTCTCATAGGTGCGCTCCAAGCACTCATAAAAGTCAACTTTGGTCACATCGTCCTTCTCTTCCGTTGGGGCGTGGGCGCAAATCAGCGATATGTTGAAGAACCTCGCTTTGATGCGGATTGTGGCTTGTTTCGTTGGCCATGGTCGTCATCAAAAGGGGGGGCTCTCATCCGAGGCTGATTGTTGGCTTTCATTGGGGGTGTTTTTTTACGTGGCGGGTTCCAAACCAAGCGCAAAACCCTATGCAGGGTGTTTCGCCTTCTCACTTTAGCTCGCCTTCAAACGGATGTTCTTAGGCTACCCAGAGGATACTTGGTCAAAGACCGGAAGTCGTGAGCTGCTTGAGTCATGTGTAAAAGAATCGTTTCTGGCCACTCCCAAGTGAATGGCGATCAGAGAACTTTCCTCACTTGCGTGAACTTCTACACATGACTCCATCCTCCCCTTAAAAAACGGTTTTTTTTTTTTTTTTAAAAAAGCTTGATAATTTTTCGAAAAAAAAAAAAAGCATAAAAATTTTAAAATCTTTAATTTTTGGGTTCCTTTATTTGAAACGTTTTGGTTTTATGGGAATTTCTTGTGTCAAGGAAAAATTGCATTTAAATTTTTGCCGAGGTACCTTAAAGGTGGGTTTTTCTATTAGGGAAAGTTTCTAATTTTGGGCAACTTTTTTCTAAGATTTCAACCGGAATAGCCCGAATTTCTTCGGTAATGTTGGTTTTTTTTTAAAAAGCTGGAGCTGTTTGGGGTGGCCCCAAACTTTTTTGAAGGGCTTTTTGAAAATTTTAAAAGTGCCCCAAATAAAAAATAGTTAAAACAATTAAAATAAGCATGAAATTTTTAATATCGCCCAATTAAGGGTCCATCTCCTTCACCATGAATTGTTGCCGAGTTTTAACCCCAAAATGGAATTTTTAACCGGCGAAAACTGGTAAAACATGGGAAGCAACCATTTTTTTTTGTTTTAAAACATACAAGTCAACCCAAGTACAATCCTTCGGATTTTTGGCGACCAAAAAGTTTTGTTTTTTGAAATAAAAACGTAGCGAAAAGTTCATTATATGTTTTAAAAAGTTTGT
>CM050322.1:73764826-73789826 GCA_027475135.1 Bactrocera correcta | reverse complement strand
GATGGCAAAAGCTAAAAATCATAAACTGAACAACTTTCTGATGCTTCTTCACAGAAAGAAGTGACAAAAGTGGCAATATAGCTCTTGTCGATTTACAATATTTGTCAATTCTAAAATAAGTATTTTTCCGTGGCTCGCAAAAATTTGCGTTGATATGTATGCAAGCTCATACATATGCATACATAATTACGCTACCTTGGAGGCGATGCTGTTCCAGCAGCAAGGAAAGCGGTAACAGTCAGCGATCAATTGTATATTTCTTAAATGCATAACCAAACCATAATTAGGACAACGCAATATGAGCGTCAATGGTGGTGCTGGTGGTAAGCGCTTGAAAAGCCGCGATGAGCATGTGGGTTCGAGTCTCGACAGAATTTGTTTTTAATTTTTGCCTTTTATTTTATGGCAAAAGCTAAAAATCATAAATTGAACATCTTCTGGTGTTTGTTCTAAGAGGAGTTGTCGATTTATAATATTTGTCTAAAATATTTTTCCGTGACAAAAATCTGCGTCGATATGTATGCAAGCTCATACACAAACATACATATCAACGAATGTTTGTATGCGATGCTGTTGCAGAGCCAAGGGAAGCAGTGGCAATTGGCGATCGTTCGTTTGTGTTTTCGGCACAGCTCGGATTTTCTACCAACAACACAATGTTGTGATGCGTCAGTCTTTCGACACATTGACTCTTGCACATGAAAGCAAAAAAATATGAGCTTCGCCTTTGGTTGTCCGCGTCAACGGAAATTTCGCATGAAGCATTGAATGTACATATTTACATACATTTGTTGCATGTAGACAAATGTACAAACATTATGCGTATGGTTCTTTTATATTTGTTTACATGCAAACATAATTATATATGTATGGGCAAATGTGCGATCGCTTGGTCTTTTAACATGATATCGAAAAGTTGATTGACCAAAGCAAATATTTATTTAAGTATACAAATATACATACATATGTATGTCGTACCAAACGTATATAAAATGCATATTTACGTAGTAATACAAATGTTATTGAATTATACATTTGCAAAGATTTTATGGAATTCATCATAAAATAGCTCCTACTTATGTGCTTTCATAACAAATATACTTATGTATGTATAGCGATCTACATATAAATTATATGCAGCATCGTTTGCGCATAGTAAAAAAGGGAATCTGTAAGCGTACATTCCTTAAGATTGAAATTATCATTATTGTTCTCATTTAACACTGAAAATGCTCAATTCTGCTATTTTCGTGTCCCCTGATGTTAAGTGGTGAAACACGCTAATAATTTTCTGTGGTGAAACACGCTCATCCAAAACAGTAAATGTCCCAAATTTGAAATATCCCTAAATTTGGCAACGCGGTGGACCTTCTCTATAAATATACGTTCTCTGCTAATACTATACTATTTAAGCTAATATGCTCCACCCAAGTAAGATATGTAAATTTCTTGACCAACTTGTATAGGTGCTACCGCTTTTAACACAACTATGTCGTTTGAATAATGACAGACGACAGCGCTAATTTGCATTAGCGGGCTTAGTTTACATTTACTTGGGCATTTGACCCAAGTTAATGCAAATTTGTAATGCACAAGAATTTCGTGCATTTAGCTGAATTTACCAAATTTGAGTAGGCAACAGTGCTCAAAAACAGCCGATTTTTGCTATTTTTTGACAGATGTCGCTTGAAGTCTGTCGTAAGCAGTTTTATATTGTTAATTAAATTATATGTAAGTATATTAACAAAAACAAATTTTAATAATTTTAGATGGCAGAAAATAAACAACGCACAGTTTGCTATCCATTTTTTCAATATTTTTAACTTTTTCGCACACTTTTTTCGCATTACAATCAATTATTGCTTTTCATTTCACTCTATTATCTTTGAACGTAGTTAATAACACAGGCCAACATTCAATTAGTTTCTTTGAATTTATCAACTGATTCTAGTTAATTTGGGTGCGCTGAATTCAAATCTGTAATCAGTTTGTCTCAATCAGCTCTAGTTTTCATGATATAGCTTTTTTATACCCTCCCCTTAACTTATGACCTGAAAAAAAAATTTCGCAAAAACAATTTCGCATTAAAAATTTATCAACTGATTCTAGTTGATTTGGGCGTGCTGAATTCAAATCTGTAGTCAGTTTGTCTCTATCAGCTCTAGTTTTCATGATATAGCTTTATTTCAGCTCATAAGGTAAGTGGAGGGTATAAAACAGCTATATCATACTAGTTTTCATGATTCTTTTCTTTTTTTTTCAGGTCATAAGTTAAGTGGAGGGTATAAAACTTTCGCACACTTTTTTCACGTTACAATCAAGTATTGCTTTTAATTGCATTTCATTATCTTTTAACGTATTTAATAATAAACAATTTTTTTCGTTAAATTTACTATATTGATTTTACAAAAATACCGAAATTGTCATTAATAATTTCCTCTTAACCATTTTCATTTCACCAATTTTTTACTAAATAAACAAATCTCACAATCAGCTGTCTAAATGCAAAATCCTTCCGTCTGTCATCATAAAAATTCAATGCCCATTAGCGTTTCTTAATGAGAGTGGGTAGATAATAGGAAGGTTCACAAAAGTAACTTTAGGTAATAAGTCTTGTTTTTTTTTTTGTCACCTTTAGATAGTTAGTTTAGACTTATTTTACCACTTTTGCGTACTCAGGGATCCGACAGCAAAATTATTAATTGTACAAAATCCAACTACATACCAGTTAAAGACGGAAATAAAGTAGTTTAGGACAAATACGACTACTTAACGCATCGAACGAATTTGACGAATTACCTCACCGTTTTGCGGGAGACAGAAAATATATTTCACGTTTTTCCTCAATCGTACATGACTAAAGTTCTTCAGGCAGACATTAATCGATTAATTAACACGATGAAAATTCACCATAGACAAGCGCAAAGCATGAATGTGATTGGCGCTGTGCTAAAATACATAGCCGGAACTCCAGATTTCGACAATTTCAATGAACTTAAATTACAAAAAAAAATTATAGAATCCATTGATCGTCAATTTTACATTAACCTTCAGATACAACAGAAAATCAATAAATTGACTGACACTGTTAACAAAATTATTGCTAGTACCAAAAAACCGACATTGACACTGGTCGTCTTTTCGAATTAGCAATGGCCAGAAATAGAGCAGTTATAACTTGTAAATGATATAGTTTTGAACAATGGCGATATTGAAAGTAATTATATGTTAAAAAAATCTTCAAAATAAGAATGTAATATACTTTGTTGTTAAGTTCCAAGAATGCAAAAAGTAAACCTTCTTCGAGACCGATACTGTTGTGGATTGCGGCAATTCAACAATTGCAGTTAAAAACTGCACGACAGCGCTATTAGCAAGTTCCTGTAAAATAAGAACGGATGCTACATGTGTAAGACAACTATTAAACAGTAGTAAGGTGACATGCAAAACTACCTACTATAACCGTGATGCGATTATCGAAGTTGACAGTGGCTTAATTATCATAAAGTTCGGGAAGAATATCCGGCACTTATTTAGTGACATTCGGGAGAGCTGTTTGCAATAATAGTATTACATTTTTTTTAAAGAAAAAGTGAAGGCAACGCTCCGACCTGGGATTCCTTCAACGCATTATAGATGCAGCATTTTGGATGCACAGGACGAATGAATGCATAAATAACACAAATGACAAGAAGGAAGCGTTAGCCAAGCTCATGAAAGCGGAAACGGACGGCCTTGATTTAAAAGGGGGGCAGTGGACACATTAGTCTACCCACTGTACTGTTCTTAGAACTACTCCACGCCAGCCAGTAAGCGCGGGAATAGTCCGCGTCAGCGTTTTCTCATCAAGCGCAGTAACAGCGATTCACCTGTTGTCTAAATAACAACGACAACAGCAACAACTACAATAGCAGGTGCAGGAGCAGCAGTAATGTCAATATTGTGCCAAGAGTACGTAAATCAATCAGAGCTTGTATTTTTAAGTTTCAGTTCCAATTTGGAATTCAACATCAGCACATAGTTCTGAGTAAATAAGTTCTAATTTAGACTTCGATAAAAGCCCATAGTGCTGATTATATAATTTTATTTCAATAAAAGCACATAGCGCTAAGTAAATAATTTTTACAATTTTGATTTCAATAAAAGCGCATAGTGTTGAGAAAATAATTTACATATTTGCTTGGGTTTGTTTCTATCATACGCAAAATTTTGTGCAAACCGAGTTCTTTGGTTATTTGATTCTCTTGAGGTTTTGCTAAAGCATCAAGTAAGTGTTGTGGGTTAATATAAAATAGTATGTCCCTTAGAGGGATATTTAGTCCTGTTATAAAAATTCGTAGGGCATGGTCCTTTTTTGTTTTTTTTTTAATTCGTTTGTAATATCTGCGTTGCTTCCCATGTCATAATTGTTCTATTTTATAATAGAGTAATTTTTTTGTTGACCAGGTTGTAATATTCGACACCCGACATTACACCCTACCTTAGGATGTTTAGTTCTTGTTCTATTCCCGCACATGCAAAGTCTAAGCGAGATTGAATTGCATCGAAATTAGGTACCGTTCCATGGCTCGTTAATGCATCGTTTGCATTATACATTATTTTATTTAGAAGAATTGCGAGCTCAGCGAAGTACTACGGGCGAGCATGTTGCTTTGTATTTGTACAAAGTATCGAGTTCCTGATTGCAACCTGCTTATAATACGCAATGTATCGAGTTCCGATTAACATTTTATGGGTTATCGATACGCATAAATCAAGCATATGACACATCAGAAATTTTGGTTATGCTCAAACAAAACATAATGGCTGAAGAAGAAAGAAAGGAAAGCATAAAAATCTTTAAATATTGAAATTTGTGATTTAATTAGATGATATTATTATTTAAATATCTTTTTCCTCCTTTTCAGTGATAAAAAGTGGACGCATGAAAGGAAGCTGTTGCTTTTAAATAAAAGGCTGTCCAATGAAGTTGATTTTTGCGCCAAAAGGAAAAAGAAGTCCGTCCTTTGGAAAAAGGTGCTCCTCGATGCGATATTTTGGACTTCTTGCGCGCTGAAAGCCAAGAAGTTAAAAAGATTTTGAAGGAATTTTTGGACTGTAAAAAAGAAAAGCTAAAAGTGGAACGGGAAAAGATTGTAGAGATGAAGAAGCTGGGTGAGGTTTTGTCCAACATTCGTAATTAAAACGCTGACAAATTGGTAATTAAAAGTAGTATGTGTAAAACGTATTAATAATTATGTTATTTCATACAATGTGTTATTTTTTAATACGAAATAAAAGACAAGTTTTCACAATAAAAATGTTTTTATTGCGTTCTTCAAGCAGAAAATAATGTAGTTAACTAATTTCTTTTATCACTTGCTGCAACCAAATATTGTATGCATTAAGGGACATATGAAAATGTTCGCTTTCATCGTACACTATTTCAGAAGGCTTTTCATTGTTAATTATAAAGTTATGGAGTACCAAACATGACATTATTATTTGTTTAGCCACTTTGGGGTTTTGTATATCAACATAGTTTAAAATACGGAACTTGGTTTTCAAAATACCGAAAGCTTGTTCCACACACTCTTGTGGAAGCTAAAACATTGTTGAATATAATTTGTGCAGGTGTTAAAAATCCATTGTCCTTATATGGAACCATCAAAAATTTTTTTAAAGGTAAGCCCCATCACCCAAAAGGTGACATTCCGGTGGAAAGGGAATATGATTGCTAACAATTGCCTTTTTAAGTGGACTGTTCTGCCATACTAAAGCATCGTGGCATCGGCCGGGGTATCCCACAAAAGCGTCGGTGAATCGCAGTTCTCTATCAGCAGCAGCCTATATAATGAATTAATCATTATATTAGTTTTGCTTTTAATGTAGATATTTGATTTATGATACCTGCAGAATAACTTATACCGCCTGTTGAAGGTTGTGGAATACGAATATGGGTTCCGTCGACACAACCCAAAACAAAAGGAAAGGGATGTGCTCTGCTTGCCTCGAATAGCTCCATTGTTTTCCTTTGTGAAATTTCCGTAGACGGGAACTTGATGAGCTGTCTTTTGAGATTAGCCAAGAGCCTTGTTGTTTTAATGAAAACTGTATAGGTGGTTCCACGGCCGAAGTTGAATCTGTCACCGACATCGCGGAAACTACATTGCTTAGCAAGTTTCCATATTGTTAAATATAGCGCTTTTTTAAAGATATACCAGTTGAACCACGTCGCTCACGAGTACTCCATGCAGTCTTCAATACATCGCACAATTCCTATAAAAAATGATTGAGTATGCAAAATATTTATCATATTTTGAATAATTTACTATACCTCAAATGTTGCAGTTTCCATACGGAAATGTGAATAAAACACATCAGAAGGCATCTTTTTTATGGTCTCAAAGAAGCTTTTGCATTTAGGCACTTTTCTAACAATTTTTCTTTTCTTTGAATAAAGCAACGTTGCGTATTCAATTTTCTTTTTCTTTTTTAAATAGTATCTTACGATTGCTAATTTGTATTGACTTATTTCAGTTAACTCCAATAAATTTCCCATAAGGAGTTGAATATTCACATTTCGCACCATTGTGTTGTCGGTTGCTTTGCAATTAAGTTTATCATAAATGTCAAAACGACACAAAGCAAACTGAAACAAAGCAGCAGGGTTGTATTATTGACATTGCATAAATTGTGTATATATACCGCAACAATACAAAGCAACATGCAATTTGGAACTCGCCCTATATTTCCTACTACCCTTTACGTGTAGGGTCCTAGCGTTAAGCGCTGCCTCTCTCCAACTAACATATCAATTCATTTTACAAATAAAATCAGGTAAGGATTTAACAACGTCTAATGACTCCTGGCATACTATATTGTTTATCTATTCTTTCATTATTTGTGTTTGAAAATCCATACCATTTGTGAGAGTAGTTGTTCTATTTCCTCACGTAAAGTTATACGATATAGTGACATATTCACTGCACACTCAACCTAATTGAAAGTGACATATTCATTTCACACTCCACTTAAGTGAATCCAATTACTGTGGCACAGCCACTTTTAAATACACAAATATTAAATATAAAATTTAACAATAAACGATTCTGGGCGGTCTCGCTCCCATAACATAAACAAATAACCAATAGCCAGTATAGTACACTTAATGTAAACAAATAAGCAATAGTAAGTATAGTTGTTCACCCATTAAGCAGTCTCCAGCCGAATCTGAAATATTAGGCTGTCAAAAAATCTTGCAGTATTTTCGCTAGTTGGCGCTGAAAGCCTGTAGTTCTAGTTTTATTTGTCGCATCGGGTCTTGCTACACCTTTTTGAAAAGCTCATTTCACGCGCTAACATGTGTTTGATTAATTGTCGTTTCTTTTAAGTCGTTCGTGAGTTACAGCGTCGCAAACATGGAACAAAATAAAGAGAAAATACGGCATATTTTATAGTACTACTACGACAAAAGCAAAAATGCCGCCTCAAGCCGCCAATAAAATTTGTGCAGTTTATGGACCCGATACAGTTTCCATTTCCACCGCAAAACGATGGTTTCAACGTTTTCGTTCTGGTGTAGAAGTGGTCGAAGATGCACCACGCTCCGGAAAGCCTGTCGTCGAAAATTGCGATAAAATCGCTGAATTGGTCGAAGGAGACCGACATAGTAGTCATCAAACCGTTATAAACCATTTGAAGAAGCTTGGAGTCACTAGGAAGCTCGATGTATGGGTGCCACACGAATTGATTCAATAAAAATACCGCAAGACTTTTTTGACAACCTATTAATAAACCCCTGCATTCACAATTCTGTGTCTGTGTTTAATTTATTAGAGATTTGTGCGTTGTCGGGACATTTATTTTACTCATTTTACTGGCGCAGTCGGTAGGATACTTATGCCCGGTTTCACAGTCCATACTTATGTTGTGCTTAAGATAAAACAGGAAAATAGTGTTTTACAGTTCATACTTAGGTTATGCTTAAGCACTGAAAATGGGAGGCTTAAGCAATGCTTAAATAACAGATGATTTTTGTTTTGAATTTGCTTTGAATTTTCAGCGACATCTTGCGTAGCGTAGGGCAAGTGTCCGTTCGCTTGCACTCAATAACAGCTTATACCAGAGGACGTATATTTATAGAGAAGGTCCACCGCGTTGCCAAATTTAGGGATATTTCAAATTTGGGACATTTACTGTTTTGGATGAGCGTGTTTCACCACAGAAAATTATTAGCGTGTTTCACCACTTAACATCAGGGGACACGAAAATAGCAGAATTGAGCATTTTCAGTGTTAAATGAGAACAATAATGATAATTTCAATCTTAAGGAATGTACGCTTACAGATTCCCTTTTTTACTATGCGCAAACGATGCTGCATATAATTTATATGTAGATCGCTATACATACATAAGTATATTTGTTATGAAAGCACATAAGTAGGAGCTATTTTATGATGAATTCCATAAAATCTTTGCAAATGTATAATTCAATAACATTTGTATTACTACGTAAATATGCATTTTATATACGTTTGGTACGACATACATATGTATGTATATTTGTATACTTAAATAAATATTTGCTTTGGTCAATCAACTTTTCGATATCATGTTAAAAGACCAAGCGATCGCACATTTGCCCATACATATATAATTATGTTTGCATGTAAACAAATATAAAAGAACCATACGCATAATGTTTGTACATTTGTCTACATGCAACAAATGTATGTAAATATGTACATTCAATGCTTCATGCGAAATTTCCGTTGACGCGGACAACCAAAGGCGAAGCTCATATTTTTTTGCTTTCATGTCCAAGAGTCAATGTGTCGAAAGACTGACGCATCACAACATTGTGTTGTTGGTAGAAAATCCGAGCTGTGCCGAAAACACAAACGAACGATCGCCAATTGCCACTGCTTCCCTTGGCTCTGCAACAGCATCGCATACAAACATTCGTTGATATGTATGTTTGTGTATGAGCTTGCATACATATTTGACGCAGATTTTTGTCACGGAAAAATATTTTAGACAAATATTATAAATCGAAACCCCCAACCCCCTTTTTTAGAACAAACACCAGAAGATGTTCAATTTATGATTTTTAGCTTTTGCCATAAAATAAAAGGCAAAAATTAAAAACAAATTCTGTCGAGACTCGAACCCACATGCTCATCGCGGCTTTTCAAGCGCTTACCACCAGCACCACCATTGACGCTCATATTGCGTTGTCCTAATTATGGTTTGGTTATGCATTTAAGAAATATACAATGGATCGCTGACTGTTACCGCTTTCCTTGCTGCTGGAACAGCATCGCCTACAAGGTAGCGTAATTATGTATGCATATGTATGAGCTTGCATACATATCAACGCAAATTTTTGCGAGCCACGGAAAAATACTTATTTTAGAATTGACAAATATTGTAAATCGACAAGAGCTATATTGCCACTTTTGTCACTTCTTTCTGTGAAGAAGCATCAGAAAGTTGTTCAGTTTATGATTTTTAGCTTTTGCCATCGTCGCGAAAAGACACTTGTAGGCAAAGGCATGCTCGGGGAGATGTTACGGCGTCTGTTTGTATGAATGAAGCGAGGTCGCTTGTGGCATATGCGCCTGCGTTTATGAATGAAATCGTTTTTGTTGTAAAATTTAATACATTTGGGCTTCGCCAATTCGGCTGCCATACTGACTTGTGATGCTTCTGCTATTTAGACAATTGTCTTTTTTGTAAAACAATGCTTCAATTTTTTGTTGGTGACATATTCACATGTGTACGCATACATATGTATATTTGTATGCTTGTGCATTATTCGTTCGGAAGTGTATACAAATACATGTACATTAGGGTGTGCCAAAAAAACGCGATATTTTTTTTTTTTTCGCTCTCACCCCGAAATATCTTAGGAAATATCCAATCAAGTCTTCAGTTAAAAGCTGAGCTCAAAATTCGAATTTTAAGAGGTCCTCCATCGAACTTGAAGTTTTTCCGTCTAAATAACATGGAAAACATGATTTTTAGACAGTTTATTGCCCTGAAATACCGTTAAATGTTTTTGTTAGGAAAAAAAAATGAATAGACCTTTTTTAGTATTAAATTTACTACAAAAAGTTCTGTAGAATCAAATTTTTATCTTCCATACCTTTTTTTTTACAGAGCTTTAAAGTCAAAATTTTCGGTTTTTTTTCGGATTTTTGCATTTTTTAGCTAGACCGTAAGAGTTAAAGAAAAATGTCAAATGGCAAACTTGAAGTACGTTTAAATTGCTATAAAAAAGTTTTTATCAACTTTCTCGTATCACCAATAGCGACCAAGTTATAGCTCTACAAATAATTATTTTTTTAATTTTTTCCTATACGAGCTATAATATCGACAGTTGAACAAAAACTTTGTTATAAATTTACAATAAGATTGAATTTGCAACAAAGTTGAAACGATAAAATATTTGGTAGTATAAAATATAAGAAGTTATAGACTTATATGGTCGTATTTTTATGATTTTTTAGCTCCATTATGAAATTTATTGATAAAAAATATGAATGATTATTATTTTTAAAACATTAAAGCGCATTGTTCTGAAAATTTTGAATTTTCAATGAAAACAAGTTAATTGTGCTGGTGAATATTTGAATTTAAATTTGAATTTTCCGAGAACTTACTACCAGCGCTCTCTGCGTATTTATCGATTTTCCGCGCAATCGATAAATTAACTGCTTAATTACATTAATTAGCGAACCCTATTGTCTTTTGATTTAATTAGCCCTTAATTAGTTCAGTTTTTAGGTTGGTTGGCTTTAATGTTTTAACCCAAATCACCCTGTGGTTGCCATATGGCAACGCGCGATAGTCTTGCTTAATATGTCCACAAAATTCCAAAGAATGCAGATACCGTTATCTGTTAGCACGTGGCTGTTGCGTAATTGATCGCGCTTTCGGCAGCATTCATTTGCTCGTCAGTTGTATTTGGTTCGTGGTCGTGAGTGCATTGCAAAGTGTATACAAATTGTGGAGTGGGGAAAAACGTGAAATGGAAAAGTAAGTATATCTAAGATATCGAAGATTCGCGCGGTCGGGCTATGATAGTTATGTTTTTGTGTAGTGATTGGAATATAAAATAACTCTCAATGTTTTTTTTCTAAAAAAATTGTATTTGAATGCATTTTTTTTGCATTTTTCTGTCCATGTGTCCATATGGCAACGCCAGGCAGGTTAGGCCACTGGTATATCTAACGTTGCAAGAAGCTTTGGATTTTTTAGAGGAATTGTGTTCTGATGATGAAAAGGATGTTCCTACTAATATCCAGGCACTCTACATCGAGCCACCTTATCAGGATGGGGATGAAAGTGGGGAAGATGATGGCGGGGATGAAGGTGGAGTTCCGGACAATGTATGCCAAGCACAACTTAAAGCCGGATGTGAAATTGTATTTGAAAATAGTACGCGAATGAAAACTAACGATTGTAATCTAAAGGATGTCGATGACGAGGAACCTTATGACGATACTTTAGACGATTGCTTGCCGAGCTCGTCCAAGAAAATTTGTCGCCCAATTCAATCAAATACTGGGGTACCACTTCCACCAGCTAACAAAGACAGCAAATATACTTGGCAAACCGCTAATTCATTACCAGTCCTTCCCATATTCCCTGAAACAAATTTCGAAGATTGTCGGGATCTTAGACCTCATCAACTTTTTGAGAAATATTTCAGCGATGACTTGCTTGAACATATATGCAAATGTTCGAATTTGTACGCTACGCATCATCAGAAAAGATACGAAGAACTTACTATCTCTATTTTGATTTTATGATATTTATATTTAACACTAAATTTTTCAGAGTTACGTGTGTTCATCGCAATTTTGATAGTAACTGGCTACACTTCTACAGGAGCCTTTCGAGACATGTGGAGCTGCGATGATGATGTTCAAAACGTTATGGTCTTCAATGCTATGCGAAGGAACCGCTTTGAGGAAATCAACTATATGCTGCACTTTGAGTTCGCATTGCACGAACCGTCTGCTAGTTCTGATAGGTTTGACACTCTTTGGAAACTACGCCCACTGTGACCATATAAAGGCCAAAATGACTGAAAATTTTCACCCAGAACAAAATCTCTCATATGACGAAAGTATGATTGCATATTTCGGTCGCCATGGATGTAAACAGTTCATAAAAGGAAAGCCACTTCGTTTCGGATACAAAGCTTGGTCTCTTTGCACTCCTAGAGGATATATGATCAATTTTGAAATATACCAAGGCAAGAATCCGAGGGTGAATCCTAAATATGAAGAACGCTTTGGTACTTGCGCGGCTCCACTCTTGTGTATGATTGACGAATTTTCGGAAGAGGTGCAAGAACTTCCGTTATCCTTTTACTTCGACAATCTTTTCACTGGAATACCATTGTTGATTTATTTGAAAAAAAGAGGTTTCCAGGCTACCGGTACAATTCGAGAAAACCGAATTCCAAAAAGTTGTCCTATTCCACATAAGAAGGATTTACGTAAACAGCAAAGAGGATATCACGAAAGCGTGGAAATCAAAGAAGAGTCAATTTATCTGACTAAATGGGTAGATAAATCGGTAGTCTGCCTTGCATCGACATGTTTTAGTGGCGAACCAAAATCCGCAGCATCTCGCTACAGTAGAGACATGCGTAGGAAAATACCAGTTCCACGTCCCTGCGTTGTAACTCAATACAACAAATTTATGTCGGGTGTGGATCGATTTGACCAAAATGCTGCAGGCCACCGCATGAGCTTTAGAGGAAAAAAATGGTGCCATTCCAATTTTACTTGGCTTATTGATGCAAGCTTGCAAAACAGCTGGCTTCTTTACAGATCCGCTAATGAAAATAAGTCATTTAAAGATTTTAAGAGAGAAGTAGCCATTTACTACTGCAAGCACTACGGCGTCGAACTGAAAAAGTTCCAAAAAAGCTCAAATAAACGAATTGAATCCGTAACGAATGTCCTGCGCTATGACAGAACTGATCACCTTGTGGTTCCAATTGGAAATAAGAGGCGATGTGCAGGTGATGTATGCAAGTCCATCGTGCGAACAGCCTGCAAAAAATGCGA
This sequence comes from Bactrocera correcta, assembly GCA_027475135.1. Classification (NCBI taxonomy): domain Eukaryota; kingdom Metazoa; phylum Arthropoda; class Insecta; order Diptera; family Tephritidae; genus Bactrocera; species Bactrocera correcta. Next base: position 73,776,756 of record CM050322.1, on the reverse strand, counting down.
TGTTGGACTTTGTTTGCATTGCTTCGAAGCATATCATATAAAAATGTGAAAAACCAGTATTTTTCAATAAAATTTTGTATCATCTCAATGATATTTAATAAACTGAATTCATTAGTTTTGATTTTTTAATGATATATAATAAAGTGAATTAAAAATTTTTGTTTTGAAGTTTGATTTTTGGGGGTTGCGGAATTATTTTCTACATATATGTATACCAGTGGCCTAGCTTACCTAGTGTTGCCATATGGACACAGGACATTTCAAGGACCCTGGGTCCAGGACATAAAATCTAATGCTACAGTTTTTTTAGTTTACCCAAAAGGATACCACAAAAAAAAAATCTTTTCAAAATTCCACAAAAAATTTACGTAGGGTGATTCGGGTTAAAAATAATAATCATTCATATTTTTTATCAATAAATTTCATAATGGAGCTAAAAAATCATAAAAATACGACCATATAAGTCTATAACCTCTTATATTTTATACTACCAAATATTTTATCGTTTCAACTTTGTTGCAAATTCAATCTTATTGTAAATTTATAACAAAGTTTTTGTTCAACTGTCGATATTATAGCTCGTATAGGAAAAAATTAAAAAAATAATTATTTGTAGAGCTATAACTTGGTCGCTATTGGTGATACGAGAAAGTTGATAAAAACTTTTTTATAGCAATTTAAACGTACTTCAAGTTTGCCATTTGACATTTTTCTTTAACTCTTACGGTCTAGCTAAAAAATGCAAAAATCCGAAAAAAAACCGAAAATTTTGACTTTAAAGCTCTGTAAAAAAAAAGGTATGGAAGATAAAAATTTGATTCTACAGAACTTTTTGTAGTAAATTTAATACTGAAAAAGGTCTATTCATTTTTTTTTCCTAACAAAAACATTTAACGGTATTTCAGGGCAATAAACTGTCTAAAAATCATGTTTTCCATGTTATTTAGACGGAAAAACTTCAAGTTCGATGGAGGACCTCTTAAAATTCGAATTTTGAGCTCAGCTTTTAACTGAAGACTTGATTGGATATTTCCTAAGATATTTCGGGGTGAGAGCGAAAAAAAAAATATCGCATTTTTTTGGCACACCCTAATGTACATATAAGTGTATATGAATGTATGAACATGCAGATCAATGCGCGCACATACATACATATAATATATTGATAAGCGATAAAATCATGATTTGAATTTCTGAACGCGCACATGCGTATACATGCAATTATATGAGCAGATATAAGATTATGATATGAGCATGTGCAGAGACACAATGCATGATGTTATTTGTAACGATTGTTGTTTTTGTACGTTTGTAGTATTTGTAGTTTTTGTGGGTAATATATTTACATGTGAACACATACATATATTGAACACGTAACGGGTGATTTTTTAAGAGCTTGATAACTTTTAAAAAAAAAAAAACGCATAAAATTTGCAAAATCTCATCGGTTCTTTATTTGAAACGTTAGATTGGTTCATGACATTTACTTTTTGAAGATAATTTCATTTAAATGTTGACCGCGGCTGCGTCTTAGGTGGTCCATTCGGAAAGTCCAATTTTGGGCAACTTTTTCGAGCATTTCGGCCGGAATAGCCCGAATTTCTTCGGAAATGTTGTCTTCCAAAGCTGGAATAGTTGCTGGCTTATTTCTGTAGACTTTAGACTTGACGTAGCCCCACAAAAAATAGTCTAAAGGCGTTAAATCGCATGATCTTGGTGGCCAACTTACGGGTCCATTTCTTGAGATGAATTGTTGTCCGAAGTTTTCCCTCAAAATGGCCATAGAATCGCGAGCTGTGTGGCATGTAGCGCCATCTTGTTGAAACCACATGTCAACCAAGTTCAGTTCTTCCATTTTTGGCAACAAAAAGTTTGTTAGCATCGAACGATAGCGATCGCCATTCACCGTAACGTTGCGTCCAACAGCATCTTTGAAAAAATACGGTCCAATGATTCCACCAGCGTACAAACCACACCAAACAGTGCATTTTTCGGGATGCATGGGCAGTTCTTGAACGGCTTCTGGTTGCTCTTCACCCCAAATGCGGCAATTTTGCTTATTTACGTAGCCATACAACCAGAAATGAGCCTCATCGCTCATCGGACGTAAAGCGCGAAACACATTTCGAACCGAACACTGATTTTGGTAATAAAATTCAATGATTTGCAAGCGTTGCTCGTTAGTAAGTCTATTCATGATGAAATGTCAAAGCATACTGAGCATCTTTCTCTTTGACACCATGTCTGACATCCCACGTGATCTGTCAAATACTACTGCATGAAAATCCTAACCTCAAAAAAATCACCCGTTATAAATATGTATGATGTGTATGTATATTATTTGTGTGAGAATGCCATACGCACATACATACATACATATGAGTGTACGTACATAAATATAGAGAAGCGCGCGCTTTTTATATTACTGATAAATGATAATATCTTGATTTGAAATTCATTTGCACTTGCATACATATCTGCAGGATAGATGCGTATGAAGTTTTAAATGATAAGAGGTGTAATTTATATATAGCATATATACATGTATATGAAATTATATTATATTATCAAAGATAAGAAATATTTAAAACGTAGTTTTTATTTGCACGTTAACTACAAATATTACATTGAAAATAGCATAGTTTCATTACAATATTATCAATTTTGCATGAATTCACAAAAATTCGCAAAATGATATTCATATCAATTGATATGATAGCATGTAAACGTATAAAAATATAAGCAAAAGAGCAACATACGTCTGTAATAGCAATGTATATTTCTGAGCAAAATTTTCATTAAATGCTCAGCTCTGTTCACGTACCACTGTTAACATTTCTCCTTCTGAGCTAGCTGTGGTGAAACACGCTCATCGCATTTTGTTAGCTTTTGACAGTTCACACGCTTGTCCGTTGTTGGACCTTCTCTATAAATATACGTTCTCTGCTTATACTTTTCCTTCAGTTCCCATAGGTTCTCCCACTCGCTAGTGATGAAATTTGGGTTTCTTTTGTTGTTTTCATCAATTTTTGATATAATTTTCCTCGCAAATTTATGTATTGTCTGTTATAATTTAAATATTTCAAACATATTTTTATGAATGACATTTGTAAAACATATGTTGCCCATAACGTTGCCATATATCATAATAAAATTTTATAGAAATTAAGCATTGACTGTGAAACGCAAACGACTACTCAGTTTGCAACAATGCTTAGCTAAGATTTTATTAAGGCACAACTTAAGTATGGACTGTGAAACCGGGCATTAAAGTATCCGACAAAAGAACCGCGAGTGAATAATAAATTAACTTTTATAATTCGGTACTCGCAAAAAGTCTGCTTTAACTGGGATCCTATTAGGTTATCCCAACAAAGTTGAAGGAAAACGAAATTAAAACTTAAAAATCACCCATAAGTCCAAAGGCACCACAAAAAAACAAAAAAAAAAAAAACACACTATAGATAAGAAAAAGTTAAATAAATGAACAAAGTGAAACAAAATATTAAAACAAACAACAAAAACTAGAGAATAAGAAAAGGTGAAATAAATAAATAAAGTGAAATAAGAGAATCAAAACACACAACAGAATAGCACAACCAGCTATAATTGTTCGAGAACTTCCGCGAGACACCTTACAAGGTGAGTTTGCGAGCATTTTGCAAGGAAGCTGAGAGACGACGACAACTGCAGGTATCCAAACTACAACTAGAAGGCAATCAGGCAAACCTCGTTATTTATTTGCAAGCGATTAGGGACTTAATAAAGGCATTAATTCGTAAACTACCAATTCAATTATTTACCATTTTGGCTCACCACAATATTACAGATTTACGATCATTAATTAATGTATCACAAAACGAGGAAATTTATGAAGAACATGTTAATTTTGAAAGAAATAAACACTTTGAAAATAAAAATAAGTTTCAAAATCCAAAACCATTAAATCCAATCAATCAAATCCAATATCAACCAAGATCCACAACCAATGCAACCAAATTATAATCCATACATGAAATCACCCAGATACCAAAACACAGCAAATGTTTAACAATACACCTATGGGATACAGACAAAATTATTTCGTCCCCAATAAGTACCCAAACATTTAACCCTATTTTAACAGAAACCCAGTTCCCCAATTTAATTTTAATAAAAATTCACCTCATCAACCACAACAAACACCCACACTAAATAACCCAAATATCCAGGGAACACGTGGAATAAAACGACCAAGGCTATCGGACAGTGAACAAACTAAAATGTCCATTGATGATCTCAGACTACAAGACGTAAAAGAATACGAACAAAACAATCAAAAATACCCTGAATACATTCAATATCAGAATCAGATCGATAATGAACTATGTGAAGCACCAACTGATCAAAATGAACTTAAGCTCGACGAAAATTTTCAGTTACCAGCCCCCGGAAAATATCAATATTTAGATATCAAGCACAGAAATTGTACTTATAAATGCTTGATTGACACAGGATCCACAATTAATATGATATACCAAAAATGTTTACCTCTTCCAATCTAAAATATAGAATTCTAAGTTTTTACATCATGATACTTAAAAATTCCATTACCATCCCCAGTAACAACATATTTGGAAGCTATTATAAATTAATCATAAATAAAATCCGAACAAAATAATGTAAAAGAAACAAATATTTTTGGAAATTCTTTTTTAATTTTTTACGACAAAATGTCGATTGAAACAATTTTTTCTTGACCATTTCATTTCAAAAAATATTGCAATGATTTCGAAATCATCCAGGCAGCTTATAGGGAGATTATTAATACTTCCTATGTATATTAAGGGGAAGATGGAGTCATGTGTAGAAGTTCACGCAAGTGAGGAAAGTTTTCTGATCGCCATTCACTTGGGAGTGGCCAGAAACGATTCTTTTACATATGACTCAATCAGCTCACGACTTCCGGTCTTTGACTAAGTATCCTCTGGGTAGCCTAAGAACATCCGTTTGAAGGCGAGCTAAAGTGAGGAGGCGAAATATTCCCTACTCAGGGTTGTGCGCTGGGTTTGGGACCCGCCACGTAAAAAAACACCCCAATGAAAAAGCGTAAACAGCCTCGGAGGAGATACCCCCCTTTTGATGACGACCATGGCAAACGAAATAAGGACTACGAATTGAGGGCTTGCACCTGCAATGTCCGGTCCCTTAATTGGGAAGGTGCCGCTGCCCAGCTGGTTGATGTCCTCGTAAAAATAAAGGCTGACATCACCGTCAGCCAAGAAATGCGATGGACGGGACAAGGACAGAGACGAGTAGGTCCTTGTGACATTTACTACAGTGGCTATATAAAAGAAAGCAAGTTTGGTGTTGGATTCGTGGTGGGAGAGAGACTCCGTCGCCGAGTACTATCATTCACTCCGGAGAATGAACGTCTAGCCACAATCCGCGTCAAAGCGAGGTTCTTCAACATATCGCTGATTTGCGCCAACGCCCCGACGGAAGAACGATGTGACCTAAGATGCCTTTTATGAGTGCTTGGAGCGCACTTATGAGAGATGCCCCCGCCACGATGTCAAAATCGTGCTTGGCGACTTCAACGCCCGGGTGGGCAACGAAGATATCTTTGGCAATACGGTCGGTAAATTCAGCCTCCACGAGGAAACATCCTCAAATGGGTTGAGGGTGATCGACTTCGCCGGGGCCCGAAATATGGTTATCTGTAGTACTAGATTCCAGCATAAGAAGATACATCAAGCTACCTGGCTGTCTCTGGATCGAAAAACCACCAACCAGATCGATCACGTTGTGACAGACGGAAGACACGTCTCCAGTGTTTTAGATGTGCGTGCGCTCCGAGGTCCTAACATCGACTCGGACCACTTTATTGTTGCAGCCAAAATTCGCACTCGCCTCTGTGCAGCAAAAAACGCACGCCAACAAACACAAGGAAGGTTCGACGTCGAGAAGCTGCAATCACAACAGACAGCCGAACGATTTTCTACTCGGCTTGCACTCCTGCTTTCTGAGGGCACTCGTCAACAACTCGGTATAAGGGAACTGTGGGACGGCATTTCAAACTCCTTACGTACAGCTGCAACCGAAACCATTGGTTTTCGGAAAGTACAAAAGAACAGCTGGTACGACGAGGATTGCCGTGTCGTAGGGGAGAGAAAACAGGCTGCCTACCTCGCAGTTACGATCGACCACAACACGTGCGGGATGGGGTAGATACCGAGAGTTGAAGAGGGAAACGCATTAGTAGACAGAAAAAGAAAGAGGCCGAAATGCGTGAGTACGAAGAGCTTGATAAGCTTGCCGACAGGGGTAATGCTCGAAAATTCTGCGGCGGCTTGCAGAAGTTTTCAAGACCGGAGCATACTCTTGTAGAACCTCCCAAGGTGACCTAGCCACCGATGCCCAGAGCATACCTAAATTATGGAGGGAAAATTTCTCCAGCCTGCTGAATGGCAGAGAACGCACAACACCAGGAGAAAGCGAACCCGATTCCCCAATCGATGACGATGGAGCAGACGTTCCATTGCCCGACCATGAAGAAGTTCGAATAGCAATTGCCCGCCTGAAAAACAACAAAGCGGCAGGGGCCGATAGATTGCCGGCCGAGCTATTCAAACACGGCAGCGAAGAGCTCATAAGGAGCATGCATCAGCTTCTTTGCAAAATATGGTCGGACGAAAGTATGCCCAACGATTGGAATTTAAGTGTGCTATGCTCAATCCATAAAAAAGGAGACCCCGAAATCTGCGCCAACTACCGTGGGATTAGCCTCCTCAACATCGCATATAAGGTTCTGTCGAGCGTATTGTGTGAAAGATTAAAGCCCACCGTCAACAAACTGATTGGACCTTATCAGTGTGGCTTTAGACCCGGTAATTCAACAACCGACCAGATATTCACCATGCACCAAATCTTGGAAAAGACCCGTGAAAGGAGAATCGACACACACCACCTCTTCGTCGATATCAAAGCTGCTTTCGACAGCCTGAAAAGGAGCTGCCTCTATGCCGCGATGTCTGAATTTGGTATCTCCGCAAAACTAATACGGCTGTGTAAACTGACGTTGAGCAACACTCAAAGCTCCGACAGGATCGGGAAGGACCTCTACGAGCCGTTCGATACCAAATGAGGTTTCAGACAAGGCGACTCCCTATCGTGCAACTTTTTCAATCTGCTGCTGGAGAAAATTATTCGAGCTGCAGAACTGAATCGAGCAGGTACAATCTTTTATAAGAGTCTACAGCTGCTACCGTATGCCGATGATATTGATATCATTGGTCTCAACACCTGCGCCATTAGTTCTGCTTTCTTCAGGCTGGACAAGGAAGCAAAGCAAGTGGGTCTGGCAGTGAACGAGGGCGAGACGAAATATCTCCTGTCATCAAACAAACAGTCGTCGCACTCGCGACTTGGCTCCCATGTCACTGTTGGCAGTCATAACTTTGAAGTTGTAGATAATTTCGTATATCTTGGAACCAGCGTAAACACCACCAACAACGTCAGTCTGAAAATCCAACGCAGGTGCTACTTCGGACTGAGTAGGCAATTGAAAAGTAAAGTCCTCTCTCGACGAACAAAAACTAAACTCTATAAAACACTCATAATTCCCGTCCTGCTACATGGTGCAGAGGCTTGGACGATGACAACAACCGATGAGTCGACGTTGCGAGTTTTCGAGAGAAAGGTTCTGCGAAAGATTTATGGTCCTTTGCGCGTTGGCCACGGCGAATATCGCATTCGATGGAACAATGAGCTGTACGAGATATACGACGACATTGACATAGTGCCGCGAATTAAAAGACAGCGGCTACTCTGGCTAGGTCATATTGTCCGGATGGACGGAAACACTCCAGCTCTGAAAGTATTCGACTCAGTACACGCCAGGGGAAGCAGAGGAAGAGGAAGACCTCCGCTCCGAATGTAAATTTATATGCAGAATTTAAAGAAATAATACTTCAATGGCATGAAAAACTTTTACTCCCAGGCATCCAAAAAATTACCGGATTATTTAAAGAAAATTATTATTTCCCAAATAGCCATTTATTAATTCAAAACATTATAAATGAATGCAATGTGTGTAACTTGACCAAGACAGAACCCAGAGACACTAAAATGTTATTTAAAATTACCCCCAGGCCTGACGCAATAAATTCGTAGTAGACATCTTTTCGTCTGAAGGAAACATTACCTTAGTTGCATAGACACCTACTCGAAATTCGCCACTCTTGAACACATTAAAATGAAAAATTGGATTGAATGCAAAAATTCACTTATGCGTATTTTTAACCAACTGGGTAAACCCATACTGGTAAAAGCAGATAGAGACGGTTCGTTCTCCAGTCTTTCTCTTAAACGATGGCTAGAAAGCATAGCTCGCAAATAATTGTCGACCGTTTTTCTTGTCTATTATTACACAAAGCAACTTTTGTTGCTAATTCTCGGGCGATTCTCTTTTGCTGTCGCCCATTACCTTCACACGAGCAACTTGTGTTGCGCAACTCTGTTCGAGTTTTTTTTTTTTCATTCTCCTATCCTTTAACCCATTGTCTACTCTTTACTTTAACCCATTGTCGTTTCTTTTTCCTTATAGGTATTTGGGCCACTCTATCACAATATTAATCAGTTCTGTCAATTAAGAAATTCATTTTATTCATAATTAAAAATTAAAACAAAGATTATATGACAGACTTCCACATATATCACCCTTTTCACTCGTCTGAATCAATTTGTATGGCTTTCTCCATACATTTCACATTAATCTTCAATTAATTCGATTTTTTCGTCATACTCCATTTTCTAAAATATTTATATTATATTATGTATATCTGTATACATATTTGCAAATTACTGACCAAAAGATGAAATTAAATTTTTTAAAAATATTCAAAATATTAATTTCAAAAAATATATACTGTTGCGAATAAGAACACAAAGCGAGTTGCTGAACACTGGAAACTCGGCGCGATTCTCCTCTCCTCGTCACCCCCTCGCCTATAAACCAAGAGTTGCCGCAACAAAAGTTGCTTCGTGTAATAATAGACCTTCTTGTGCTCTCGTTGCGAGCACAACCGAAAATTTCATACTCTCTCGCTCTCGCTCTGAGCAAGGGACTCTTGCTGTCTTCATTTATGTTTTCTATTGAGCGCTTTTCGTTGAGCTCTTCAGAGAGTCAGCAAAAGACCGATTGACGGAAAAACTCAACGCAAACGGTCTTCTTATTTACTTTTGTTGTTGTAAAAAGAAATAATATAATTTGTTTAATAGAAAATTTATTTTATTTTCAAATATTTTCCATATAACAAAATGCTATCAAAAAGAAAAAAAAGTTTCAGACAAACTGCTCTCTGACTGACACAAAATTCATAATATTTCGAGACGTTACAGGATTCATGCCAAGTGCATTATATATTGGATCCATTATTTCTTTGAACCCTTCACTGTCTAGAAATACAAATGGTTTTCCGACCGTGGTTACCATTTTAATCAAAGAAGAAACAATTGCTTTTTCGCTCGCTTGATACGATATTCTTCGTTTTTCTTCACATTGAGTCAATTTTGAATATCCAGAATTTTTCCACTCATTGAAAATGTCGATATGTTACCTTATTAAATGCCGTCTTAAGTTTGTTGAATGATTGCCGGACAATTTAATACCACAAACATTACAAATTGACTTGTTCTTTTCCAAATTAAATTTAAAGACTTGGTGCACATTTTTATTCATGTCTCTACCCATTTTACACAACAAATATTTCACAACTTCACATTAGATACGCAAAAACTTAAAGAACAAAAAAAAAAAAAAACAAAATAAATGATGACCGACAAGAATACAACATTGACTCTAGATACAGAAAGGGTCCTCTTCAGAAAGGAAAATTAGAAAATCCAAATTAGAAAAACCATTACAAAAGAACTAACCGAAGTAGAATAACTAACTATTAAAAAACATTGCTAAGCAACGTTAACAGCCAAAACATACTACTAATAAAAACATCCATCTAGATTAATTATAAAAATAATGAATTACTAATAATATCACATATCCCCATTCATTACGAATTAATTAACACAATTCAAGTAATCCCCTATCCCGATCATAATGGTTATCACACAATCTTTGAAAAGGACAATAAAGTTTATAATCAAGAAAGTGAAGAAATAAATAGCGAGTGCATTACAAATATAATTTGACGTAAGAACCCAATTTGTAATTTTATACCGGTTTCCACACCCGAAATTATTAAATATATAGAACAAAATGTAATTATTACGTGGAACTTAACTGAAACCACTATCGGACAAGATTGTCAAATTTTAAATAACGATCTAAAAATAAATGGAAACAAAATTATATAAGTAATTCCATGTAAAGTAGAAATCGAAAACATCATTTTAAGCGAAAATTATTCAAAACCAGAAATTGACTTAACACTATTGTATCCACCACTATACATAATTAAATTAAAATGTTAAAACATAAAGACGTGATAAAATTTATATCACAAAACAATACTACACTCTACATAATACTTGCAATTATTATTCTGGCTTTGGTTACATTACACTTTATTTCAAAAAAATATAAATTCCAATCCACTTATACTACTATATAAAAAAAATAATACGGTCAAGAAAAGAAATTCAGCAGCAGCATCAAAATATTGAGCTTGAAGAAAACTCCTTACCCACATTATATCCAATGGTACCAGCCTAAAGAATAGGTTTCCTTTTAACCCTTTCGATCCGAAAAGCCGTTGAAGTAAATAAAACATATTTCGCATAATCAATCGAGATAACAGGCATAGTAAAAACGTATTTTTCATTAAAAACGAGTTCAATGAATCAGATGCGGAGGGAGGGGTTGGGACGAATATGTCCCGTCATTACATATTTATCCCGATCAGTACTTAATACTCATAAGGCTTACGCATTATTTCAACTGGTTTTTATATGAAAGCTAGTTTTATTTGTAATACAATGAACATAAAACGGTAACCACAAGTCAAAGACATATCCCATATTACACTATAAAATAAAACAAATCTGAAATGAATGAAAATATTTGAAAATTGGTATTTATTTGTGATAAGGTACAAAACAATCCTTGCAGAAAATAATCTTCGAATATTGTTTGTGTACGCCTCTCCTTCTGTTGTTCTGCGCAACCAGCACAACGCTTCTGATTGCGAATTTGTACCGGTACCCAGCAACTATTTTTCTTTTTCTACCAGATGTACAACTGGGACGATAAGATGTCTTCTTATTTCCCTCTTCAATCATGTTTTCAGCCAAAACTATCATAAACTCAATGAGTGAGGTTTGTCTTCGTCCCAGTTGAGAACTGGACATCATAAGTAGTCAATAAAAAACTTTTTTCTACCATTTGGTAGACTTCCGGTCCAATTCGTATTGTTCTGCGATTTGGTCAGCTCGATCAACTCCCATTATTTGTCATTTCGGGCAGTCTACATTAGCTTTGACAATGACTTACAACAATTACTTCCTGTAAAAGATTACACTAGTTTACAGCAAAAATGTTCCATGAACGCCACTATACAATTTGTATGTGGAATCGCTCGCTGATTTCGAAAATCGAATAAATTTTTTTTTATGGATACGTTTTTGAGATATTTGCAGATGAAAGTAGGTATATTTGTTGGACCCCAAATAAAAAATTTGATAAATAATGACCAATTCAAAGGACTATTGTCACCAGTTGAGGCAGCAGCGTGGGATTCCTTCGAAATGGTGAGCGACTTAATCAAAAATTATGCAGAAATGGGTGATTATTCTAAACTTATTTAATTGAATTATATAAAATTTTATAATTTACTTATTTACATTTTCTTTTTTCTCCAGGCGTAAATATGTTTTTAAAAATTCATTTTCTGCATCCCCATTTAAGTTTTTTTTCCGGCAAATCTCGGAGA